>JAOTAV010078328.1:0-12714 GCA_026546445.1 Cyclargus thomasi | reverse complement strand
ATAAATTTCGTGTTAAAATTTTACGAAACCTTTTAACTTAATTTACTTAATTGCAACTGGTAATATTCGTTATGAAATTACAACGTGACTATATTCAGTTAATGGTTATCGAATATAAACTCGCTGCAAATAATTTTTCCATAATACTCGTATTATACTATCCGTAAAAATACTTTTAAAATTAGCTTTGGTTGAGGAGAAAAAAAAATATTATGTTGACAACACTCCATAGAAATATTACAATATTATGTTGATCAAAAACTTTGTTGTAAAAATTATTTTTCAGAGCGCTAGGAGCCGATCAGACCCATTACGTGCAGCACAGTCGCATGGAAAACATGGGCACTGATAAAGAAGAACAAGTAGTTGAAGGCTCGTACTCCTACGTCGGTGATAACGGCCAAACGTATACTGTTCACTATGTTGCCGACTCTAACGGATATAGAGCCAGCGGTGACCACTTACCGGTACCACCACCGATTCCGGAGATTATTCAAAGGTAAGGACTATATTCATTTGAAAAATTATTAATAAAGTTAGAATCCCAATAGTGAAAGTCGTTTTTTTATTCAGAGCGGTTCAATACAACTTGGCTGAAGAAGCAAGAAGACCTCCTAATCTAAAGCAATCGTGGGAAACCGAAAGTAAAGATTACGAAAATGATGAAACTAGCAATCGCTACACTATAACATCTTTGCGTAATTTATTCACAGGAAGAACACCTGAGGCATTTTCTCTAGGTTTTGCGCAGGGAAATTCACAAAATAATTTAATGCCATCAGCTAGTTCTAATATTCCTGTAAAAGCAAGCTACGAAGTTATAGCTGATCAGAACAAACCCAAAAACAATGCACCGATTGCCCCACAAGTAACATTTTTGGCCACACAAGGGGCTCATAATCCTTCTTCGCAACCGCAACAAGTTGCATCTAGAATTGTGTCCACCGAGAGACCAACAATGCCTCAAATAGTCAATTATGAAGCAGGTGTTAAAGAAACAGACCCTGAAGCCAATAAAGGTCTCTGGAGATGGCAATATGGAATAAACGCAAACGACAACACAAATTCCAATAAAAATACCATATCTCGTTCATCCGGCGAAAAAGATGATGTTATTATAAATTTTACGAACATGACCCCAGAACAATATACAAGGATGCTACACGCAGAGATATCTAGTCAACCAGCTTCGTCTGATTCTTCTGCATATTTAGACAACCCGAACGATAGTCATATTTATAACCATAGGAATACCAATTACCAACAAAGTAATGAAGTGGTTGTCATAAAACCGAATAACAATGATCCAACCGATACCCAAAAAGATTTCCTCAAAAATGAAGATATGAGCACAACTACAACCGAAATTCCGGCTTCGCCCACAACTACAGTTCACACAAATGTATATTTGGATTCTTATCAAACAAAAAATGATGATGAAATAGAGCAAGCCAAAATTTACGCTAAAATAATAAGCAGTCAAAACTTTGTACCAAAAAATAGTATAGTTACACAGGCATATAATATTGAAGACGTAACTAATGATATTTATATAGATATTGCCAAGAAAATCGTAAGCACTGAAAAGGCTCCAATTGAAGAAGTCGTCAATAGTGAAACAAAATACCCATATTTTAGCGGTACCTGGGTACATACTAATAACGAAGGCACAAGCTCTACAAATGTTCCTGTAAGTAGTAATTCGGAAATGAGCGTAAAAATGGACGAAGTAGAAAGCAACAAAAATGACTTTAAACCAGTAATGGTATTTGATAACTATTACGAAACAACAACAAAGCCAAATATCTCTTCTGATGAAGAATCATTAAAGGAAAACATATTTTTAAGAAATCTTCTTAAACCAAAAGCCACTGAGCATAAAAATGTAAATTTAATTTATAATGACTTACCAAAAGAGACACACATTTATGACAGCTACCAGATAGAACCGAAAGAAGAGAAAGCTCCAAAAATATTACAATATCAGCCGAGCCCACAAAATGAAATAAAATTCACTCAGAAAAAGCCCTTCGATATTAACGATGTCTTAAATTATGTAACACTAAAGAATCATTTCGAGTCATCTAAAATGAGACCCAAAAACGTCGGTTCGGTTAATTTAAATCAGAATCACAATCACAAAGAGGTAAGACCGGTACGTTACATACCCAATATGGATGCTAAAGATAATGAAGAGGCGGAGGAAGATTCTAACGACTCCTACCAAGTGAGAACCAACCAGCAAAAGGAACTACATGGCGTAATTAAAAATTATAAAGTCTTACAACGACAAAGAAATAATAACCACGCGAGCAATCATTATCCAGAATTAACACACCGTAACATTAAGACATTCCATAATTTAGGATTACCGCCTTTAGGTAGGGCCGGCCCGTCCCTAAAAAGCTACTTACCTCCAACGTTTGTATAAGTCAAAAGCCTCATGAGACTACGATTGTGATTATAACAGCATTTATGCATTTAATAGTATAAGAGAACAAAATAACGAATACCTTTTGTGACGGAGAATTTAATGATCAGTCCCTAGATAATAAATATTTATTTATTCATTCATTATGACGGTAGAAATCAGCCCTTAAGCGGAAATCATTGTCAGTCTACACGGAAACTGGGGGATTGAAAAACGGAACGAGAATGCAATTTTTTAAAAAAATCTTTATAACTAATGCAATTTTATGGTTAACGTTTTGAAAAATTGTTTTGAACGCCATTTTATGTAACAATAGAACGCTTTTAAAGGGTTTATCATTGCACGGTAGGCGATTACCGCTGCCCGTGGCACAGCGAATACCACAGAAAAACACAAAATATCGACTGTTTCTGTAAGAGTTTTATTTAGTGTGCATTGACGGAACGATTGTTATAAAGGACGTACCAACTTAAAATATTCTAAAATGACCTCTCTCCATCCAAATTACATAAAGTACATCAGAGATGTATATTCCTGCGAGCCAGTTGATGGACCTGCAAGTCGTGACCTGTGGGCTGCGTTTGACATAACGTGACCAAATTACTTAGACCCGCAATCTGACTGCAAATCAAATTTCCTGATAGCACACACATCGTACGTACATATTTACGTGTGTTTATAAACCAGCTATATTGTTAAAAACTTATACCGTTTTTGCATTAGGTCCTCTAAGACTTACTTCTCGCCGGTTTTCCCGAGCCCTTGGTGGCCTAGCAATGAAGTAATTTTAATACTTTATGGGCATAACAATAGAATGTGAAAATGATCTCTCGTGGTCGCGTGTTTGCATCAATAATTCACTATCATTACTGAAAGCGTAAAGAGATTTCTAAGAAAGTAATATCTCGCTTTGCTAACCAATGAATTTTACTTGCGAGAGTATTTTATATATAAAAGGATATGTATTTTAACTGTAGTTTAATTAATAAATTATTGTTAATAGTACTTACAATTGTTTTTTTTATACTCTTACGCTAGAAATATATTTTTAAGTAATAACAGTACTTATATTAAATTATTATAAATGTAAAAACTTGCCGTGGATGAGCCATGCTTTAACATGAATGGACCGGCTCGACCGGAGTTATACCAAGGCCTCACAGAAAACTGGCATGAAACGGCATTGTGCTGTGTTTCGTTCGGTGAGTGAGTTAACTGGTGGCCCAACTTACCTAATTCCCTAATCCCTATTCCCATTCCCTGTTCCCTCAAAACGGCCGACAACGCACTTGCGACTCTTCGGATCGGACGGCAGTTGCTTGCTCTCAGATAACCCATTGCTCGCTTGCCATTTAAATATCTGCCTATAAAAAAGTGTGTCTGTAATTGTTATATTATATTATACTCATAGACCAATTTATTCCTCTATGATATACTTAATATAAAGTAGAATAAAGATCGGATAACTTAACGGCAGTTTTTTTTAATCAAGACTTGCAGGCCCTAAATCAACATAGACGACAAGCCAAGGTATTTACTTTGCAGATTGCCAATCTGTATTCACACTGGCAAACACGTCTCACTTACAAGCTAAAATTGTTTTCTAAATTTTCAAACGGAAATTTATATTTACTTAATTATAACATTGTCTTAGGAAGGTGTTTTAGACATCAGCAGGGCTAGGGTCAGTAGACATACGAAACTGTATAGACAAACTGAAAGACGGTTGGGATTAGCTGACATATTTCCTTTGTGCATTCTCAACGTCACTTTGTCTATCTTGCTGTAGAAAGGAGCCCTTTTTCCTGTGTCTAAGGTGAAATAGAATATCAATATTTTAGCAGCAAATTATATATCGTCGCTGCGCGAATCCGCGTAAGAGCAACTCGTAAATACCACGTATTTGCCTTTTGATGATTTTACAGGAGCAAGAAAAAACGTTATATTTCGGGTGTTTTAATTCTGTTTCGATAGCACAACCGACGTTTCTCATTGGATAATTCAAATCAGATGAGGTCTAATATCAGTCAATAGGCGTTTAGAGTCGGATGGCACGATATTTGAATTTTGGGCGTTTTGCTGTTACGCGGTATTTATAAACATTACGCGGTTTCGTGCGCGCAGCGACGATATTACTAGTTGACCGTGGACCTACTGAGTAGATTTGTGAATATAAACTATTCTCATGTTCCGTTGAATGAAATTTTTGAATGTACAGAAATTTCATCAAAATCGATCCAGTATTTTAGGACTTTAGTATTAGTTTAGTATTGTGGTACAAGGTGCTGAGTACGATTTTTTTTTCACTTTCGACAGTGAACGCGTTTCGCGTTTACTAAGATTTTATGTGGAATTTGTAGATGTAACCGTCAGCATCGCTAGGTGGCGCTGTAGAAATGCCATATAAAAGTAAACGCGAAACGCGTTTATGGTCAAAAGTGAAGAAAAACTCACACCCGGCACTCCGATATGCAATACCAAAATCTTCCTGCCAATTCACTTTAACTCCCTTTTGCATCTCTTATGCAGTCTACACCTCCATAAGGTAATTTCCTAAACCCTTCCCATGTATAACCACTAATATCCTACCCATACATGAAATGATAGGGGACGATGTCATCACGACGATTAATTACTGGAAAATGAACATCGCACCGTTCGACATTTTCAATTACAGCTATCCGAAACAGAGTGGGGTCTATTCTCGTGACTCGGTCTTCGAGCGCTATGTAATGCGCGTAATTATAAAAAGTAATAATTGTCACTTCTTGATCAGACGTGGTAAAACGCTGACATTAGACAAAACTTTCTAAACTGAAACTTTTAAATAATAAAGCTTGATTGCTTAGTATTTATTGTTTTATTGTATAAATTTTGCACAGTGTACAATGGCGGAATTCATACCATAGGGCATTTTCTACCAGTCAAACATAGGATGGTATCTAAGAGAAAATAATGAACAGGCAATGTTTATCTCATTGTTAAGGTTTTTTATACTTTTTAGAAGATTTTAAAATTGTGTTCTAAACTACACTTGCTGGGTTTAATTTTGTTTTTATGATATTTAGGGGGCAAGAGAACAGACGGGTTACCTGAAAGTAACTTTCAGTCAGAAGAGTCGCAAGTGCGTTGCCGGCCTTTATGAGGGAATATGGAATGGGAATAGGAATAGACGATTAGGAAAGTTGGGCCACCGGTAAACTCACTCACTAAACGAAACACAGCACACGCTCTTTTCTCGCCGGTTTTCTGTGGGGCCGTGGTATGAGGCCGGTCGAGCCGGCCCATTCGTGCCGAAACTAGCTCTCCCACGGCAATGAGCATCCGTATTATGTACTTGAGATCGGAAAATGTCTCACTGGTACACGCCTCCACTCGGGTTTCAAACAAACGACTTCATAAATATTTTACGCACGAGTGTGACAATCGAAGCGACATTATAAGCATGAGAATTAAGCCCCTGGATTACGTCTGGCCGTAGGGAATAGCCCTTAATGCAGTTAAAAACTACGCTCGAAGTGCGCTCATCATGCCATTAGTAATTTGAATGCATTTCCGAGCGGTTTGGTAATGAAGTTTAGTCTAATTTTGTACCATTAAATTTTGGTACAGAAATTAGTGAAAAAAGTACACTAGTGCATTTTGAGAGTTTTGGATGATAATTTTGGCGTTCATTGTTTCGTCACATCAAATAGCTACCTGCAACAAATTCACTTCAGTCGTAAGTTTGATGGCTCCTTCATAATAATCGCCGACGACAAACGATGACACGCGAGCACGATCGTGTAGAGGTAAAGTTAGAGGGCATACTTGGTTCTGCTCGCCCATGGACACTCGTGACATCCGAAGAGTCGCAAGTGCGTTGCCGGCCTCTATGAGGGAATAGTGATAAGGGGAATAGAGAAGTTGGGCCACCGGTAAACTCAATCACTGAACGAAACACAGCCGGTCGAATCGGCTCATTAATGCCGAAGCATTGCTCTGGCTCTCAAACATTCAAACGCTGCCGTGGGGGCAGTATTTGAATGTTTATCTATTTATCACGCTACATCTATTGAACAGAATTTGGTGTTGCACCCTGTAGATAAATAAATCATACTTTTATTTCCAGATCTTGTAGGTTATTTCATTATCTTAGAAGGTAGTGCGTGCAAATCGCTCTTTCGTTATTGGTAAAGTTGTGTAACAAATAGTTTCGGTGAGCCGGCTTTGGATAAACGGGGAACCCCCGAACACAGGAGCCTGATTTACTTGTGTTCAGCTTATCCTGGATTGACAGACTGGCATGTTTGTAGCTATTTCAACAGGTGACACTTTCGGGTTTTTTCTGGATTTCTGTTGACGGAACCGTGGATGGCGGAAGCAGACTTTGATGTTGAAAAATGTAGGATAAATATTAACGAGAAAGTTCGAATATCTACCTTCCACTTAATAAATAGTAATTTTTGTATGTGACGAAAAAACGTTTAATTTTATAAGTATTTATTACATTCTAAATTTTACTTCCATCTATATAGTACAGTTACGGGAAAAGTATTTTGCGAAAATGTTTCAGCTGTTATTGGTACCTACTTCTATTTATGGACAATATATAGAACTTACAATAAAAACATACTAGTTCTTAATCTTAGTTAGAAGCCACAATAGAAAAATCGATGAAATGTAATAGAAATCTAATTTTATTTATTTATTTACTAGCTTCTGCCCGCGACTTCGACCGCGGACAGGACGATTTTGAGGGAATTTCCTGTCGGCATTCAAGGGGATGTGAGAATTGTTTAGATTCACAAGCCAAGACAGGCAGGACAACGTCTATAGGGTCCGCTAGTTTTATTGTATATAGTATATTTATTTACAACTGTAAAGGTCTAAGTTTTCACACAAAAGAATCAGTTAACGAGGCCATAATATTACCTATCAGCCATAAGATATCTCACAACAATTGTAATAGCCCAACTTCCCCGCAAACTTCCAAATGATGGCCATAAAAATAATAACGTTAATAAATATTGGTAGCTAGCTTTTATTTACTGGTTCTGCTTGTAAATATTCGAACATTTGTAGTGTTGAAGCAAGTATGTATTCTGTTCGTAACAATTTTGCCTGATTACTAGTTTTGTTATTATTATTAAAAAAATAATATAATTCATTATTATAAGGAAACTTTATAAATTATAGGGTAAGTGTACACTTTCAGCTCGTATCATGTTGCGCTGAATTCTAATCTCTATACTAAAACATTATACTCGTACATGCAAGTATATCTAATATATAAAATTCTCGTGTCACAATGTTTGTCTTCGTACTCCTCCGAAACGGCTTTACCGATTTTAACCAAATTTTGCATGCATATTCAGTAGTCTGAGAATCAAAATTATTTATATGGCAAAACAACGTTTGCCGGGTCAGCTAGTTATATATTTAAATAAATCCGAAACTATGGGGTATGTATACATTCTCCTTAAAACATATCCCCCTATTCATAAAAATATTTAAGCACTGTTAAACTAATGAATTGCGCTTAAAAATAACTTTTTAAGAACCGAACTAAGAAATCTGATTTTTATACCACGATAACAAGAGACTTGTAAAGCCTACACTTAAACTGACGAGCCCGAGTTAATCCAAAATTCCCCTCTTGGGCTCCCCTACTATCTTCTTCAGGTTGGTTTCTTCTGTATCAGGTTGGGCAAGAGACGTGTTTTTAGTTTTTACCCTTTGTGCACGAGTAAAAGACAACCCCTTAGGACAGTCAGGTCATTTCCACATACATTTTCGTATAAATAATGCATGTAAGTGTTTGTGGTGTTAACGAAAAGGCGAAAAGAATCCGAAGATACTTTGATCTTCCATCGGCTGCATTAAAATTTACATATTTTCTGTCTCTAGCATCCCCGTCTCTAGGTTGTTTACAACGTAGAGATTCTATATCAATTGACATTAGGGCTGTGGGGCATTTGAAAAACGATGAAAATTAAGTTATAAAAAATCATTACAAAATATTGGGTGTGTATGAAAAGGAGCGGACATATTAAATAAAACTTTCGTAAAAATTTTGTCACAGTAATTTTTTTGGTAAGCAAAACATTTTGTTGAAAGATTGTTTCAACGAAATAAAACTAAATGGACTTACCCAATAGCCCTATAGTGACATTTGTTTGAAAACTATTATTTTTTATTTTTTAAGTTTATTTAGGAAGTTTTATTAGTAAGTTAGTACTCGAACAGCCATGGCCGACCTTGAAAAAGATGAAGCAATAAGCTGGAGGCATACCAAGCTGTCCAGTGGTGAGGAGTGAGCAGTGGAAGACCTTGGAAGCCCAACAGTAGGACAATATAATTGAAGAGTTGAAAACTTAAGTGGAAGAAGCAAAAAACTAACATTTTACAACTAATATCACGTAATAAATCTTATCTACACAGTTAAAAATTTTTGTAAATTTACTACAATTTTACTACGCAAATACATCCTAAAATTACAAATCTTGTATTGTATTGGAATTTAAACACGCATTTGTATTTCATTTTGTAATAGCTCAAATACGAAGAATTCGTAGCTAACGAAGCTAGCATTTTTACAAATATTCTATAATAAATTGTGTAGTAAAATTGCATTATTGAGTTTCACATTTCTCAAAATGTGATGCGTAAAAACTTCCTACAGCAAATTTAGTGAATTTACTATGGAAATTTTTAACAGTGTATAACTTAGACAAGTTCTATACATCAAATCTACATTACTTTAATTACAAATTATTTTCCGGTCCTAAAGCGTTAGTTATCCTCATCTTCCACTTATGTCTTCAATTATGCTAATAAAAATTTAAGAGTTGACAACCCTACTGCATAAAACCGGTTTATCCCACAGCCTCGTCTAACTCTGTTTGGAGTGTGGATAAAAGTTGTCGCGCAAATACTAATATTGTCCCGTGATTGCTGCTCCATTGTTGGGATACAAATTGTTTTAGAGATTTGTTGTTCTGTGATTTCTAAAGCGTTTGTTTAATTCACTGACACTACGAAAAAACTTTGCGTTATTGAAATGGAAAAATAGTAATAATCTGTCCTTTCGGCAATGAAAATACAATATTAAATTATTTTGAGGAATATTTAGGAATAACCCACAAAAAAATGGTTTTGATAATGTTCGTGATATTGTCATGTTTATTTTAAAATACCTAAATATACGAGTACAGTACGTGATGTTTATATACAGTACTTAAGTACTGTATGCTTTTAAATAATTTTTAAACCTAGACTTTTAAATACTTCAAAATTATCAAATTTTCATTACTCCCTTAAAGCAGGGAAGCCCAAGAGGGGATTTTTGGATTTACTCGAGCGCGTCAGATTAAGCTAGTGTAAGCTTTTTACATGTCTCTCATTATCATGGTATAAAAATCATGGTTTCTAAGTTAGTTCGGTTCTTAAAAAGGTATTTTTAAATACCGAAATGTCGTCGAAACCATCAGATTAAGATAGGGGATAGAAAAACACGCCAAAAAACACTTCCATATAAAGCACAGCTGATTTAAATGTAAGGTAAGCCTGTAATAACATAGAAAAACAAAGCCTCATAGGTTAAAAACTAAGCTTCCCAGATATTTTATTTCACATTTAAATACATGCTTTAGGCCTTAATGTCTAAAGACGTCGGATGTAAATAATTTTTTTCAAAGAAACATTTTTCATAACCTTAAAATTGCTGTAGCGTTCTATCCCCCCGCTAAAATAAAAAATACCCTTGTAATTTTTTTCAACGTTCTACTTTATCTACAAAACGTACTTGGTTCAACGACGCTTATTTCTGGGCGAAGGTAACCTCCATCCAGGAATGTCCAGGATCCAAAATGCACTTCACATACCAAAGGTCTACTGAGTTGGCAACGGACGCTCTGTAAGTACTCGAGGACATGCTCTACAATGTTTTCATAAAATTTGATTCAAAGTCTTGAAGAAAAATCATTACCTCATATCAAAAGTTGAAAGTTTTTCACGAGGAATTTTCAAGGGAAATTACATCTTCAATTCTAGGGTTTAAGCATTAAATTCCTATGAATAGAGCACGCAGACGGTCGTCTAAGTTTTCTCATAAAGCGACGAGGCCCTGGTTAAGAATGTCTGACATTTTATATTTTTACAGCAGCGAAAAAACGTTCCAAATTTTCTATGTAAATAGAAGAGATTAGCTACTTTTACTACACTAATAGTTTACTAACTTAAAGTTACTTATGCTATTAATACTAAACTAATAGTCGAAGTGGCTGTATTGACGTGATGAAAATAAAAGGTTAGTAGTTCTCGAAGTTTATCCCAAAAAATATAGCATTTATTTATATTTTAGTATTAGTACAATATTTTTATTAATATTACTTAGAAGTAACAATAGGCAATATGCATTTTTTTTTCTTTTTTTTAAATAAATCTATTGAATAACGACGTAGTCCAATCAGTTTTTTCATAGAATTGAAAACAACGATGTTACAAGCCTTTAAAGTTCAAGTTAGAAAGAGAGATCCTATATTGACTGTGTCGTCAAAGTCTATTAGCTCCATACAAAGTTCATACTAAATTACGTTTTGAGAGAAAGAGAGGGGTAGAAAACTTAAATTGCTAATTTTTCTCCTTCACGTAGGCCCGTAACCGGTACTATTTGTAATGTATTGTTATGATTTCATTGTGTATTGTTTGGGTAAAATATATTTTTTATGAAAGTACAGTGACACAACAATAAAAAACTATGACAATTGCAAATCTTGAAATGTAAACGCGTGCTTCTTCACAAGTATTATAGTCACATGTAAAAGAGGACATTTTTAACCATTATCCAGTTTCATTAATAAAGTCTAGACGTTTCTAGATTTTTCCTGTGTACGTATAGCGATGTAAAAATGGTAACGAGCATAAAAGCAGCCGTTCGCAGCTGACGCACGCATTAGTATGTTGATGAGACAATTCCGATACTAACGTGATTTACACTGACCGTAGGGTTGTCACCAGCTGCCATTAATTAAATAATTTTATTTCTAAGCGACGCCCTTAAGTCTATTGCATGAAATTATGGGAGGGAGTAAAGAGATAACAAACTGACAGATAGGTACACTTTCACGTTTATTATGTCAGTATAAATGTGGAAGAATGGATTAATTAAAAACAACCCGTCAATAGGTACTTTGTACTGCGTATCTTTTTTATATCGAAGTAAACGATGTTTTTCAAAGAAAAAGTACAAGTTCAATGTGACAGCCCTGATCAGAAAAAGCTGTGTCCAACTTTTCGCAGTTTCCTTCGGATTGGTTGTCACGGCACAGCGGTGACCACGTCGATATAATTGATAGGACATGATATTAATACCCTGTCCCCGGGGGGCGTGAAATATATGGACCCTACACGGTAACAAGTGTCGAATCATATTTAGTTGTTACGGATATTGTTATAACATCGATTTGATCTTTTGTCTTTATTTACAAGCTATTGATGTTACATTCAAAAGTATAAAGGTTTTTAACTATTCTAACTTAGAAAAGTGTATTATTCCAAAAAAAATTCTCAGTTTTAAGTGAGCTTGTAGGACAAAGCATAAAGTTTTAAATCATTTAGATTTGAAGAATTTCAAATGAATAATTTAGATTTTTTTTAATATAGAGTAGTTATTGTAACGCAGATTTATAGCAACCCCATAAATAATGAATAAATGAATGAATGAATGAATGAATGAATGATTGGATATACTTTATTTTGCACAATCACAGTTACAATAACATTACATACCTAAATGAATTAAAAAACATACAATTTTGAGAGTTCATAAAGACGGCGTTATTACTAAATAGCAATTTCTTTCAGACAACCCCAAAAAATAGGCTTCTAATTGCGTGAAATATACGTACTCGGGTACAATCATGAGGTATTTCGCATAACTGATTTTTCATAGTATTCTCAGCCACGTGAAATTACAAGTAAAATAAATTTTTAATAGTATTCTGAAAATATTACTGGTTGCGACACCTTTTGTTGAAATAATGCAAACTCGTGTTTCTGTACTTCTGTAGCGTACACATCATACATTCTGCTTAAGCGCCCTCTATTAGTAACAATAAAAACTTGAATGTCTTGTAGTTTGTTACCATTCCAAACGAGTTCAAGTATCGCCGATAGGTGGCGCTTACACAAATGTACAGAAAGAATTTTCTATATTTCTATTATTATATATATAAAAGAAAGTCGTGTTACTTACACCACTTATAACTCAAGAACGGCAGAACAGATTTGGCTGAAAATTG
>JAOTAV010078317.1:0-12715 GCA_026546445.1 Cyclargus thomasi | reverse complement strand
GCTTTTTAGTTTAATGATACATGTTTCAAATATATAATGTTATATTTTTTTATATAAATTTAATGTTACAATGTAACAAACGGATCACATCTCATGGACAGTCGCATTAGAAGAAATACAAGTGCGTACATTCTCGAAAACCCGAGAAGACCCGGATCCCCAAAACCCGGGTCTCCCCGGGTCTTTTGGATCGCAAAAAATCCAGTTTTTTTTTTTATTTTACGATATTTTGTTGTTTAGATTTTTTCTAAAAGCTTAATTTTTGTTCTAATTATATTTAAAAAATAAATATAATTATAGCAACAAATATTTTACATTTCGTTTAGAGGTATTGTTTGTTAATCATGTTTTTTGTTGATTATTAAATACTGATTGTGAGAAACATCGTTACGAAAATAAAACTTTATATTTTAATATTTCTTTTCAAATGATACATAATAAGAATTAATTAACTTTTTGAAATGTAAACAAAAAAAAAATACTTAAAAAACCTTTTTTTTAAGCTATTCTTTTATTTTAATTTTCCCATTCTGTTGTTGCAAAATAACGATAATTATGAAATATTATAGTATTGTTTATTTTGAATTAAAAAAACTTGAAAAGCTCGAAAACCCCTTTCTTTTATTTAAGAAAAACCCGAAAACCCGGGTTTTAAAAAATCGTTTCGGGTTTCGATACCCTATTTGCGGTCTTTAAGAGGGAGTTCTTTTTGTATGGGTCCCGAAACACTATGTCCGTGGCAGAAAGTTACGCGAAAAACGCACCGTGACTAGCAAGACTCATCAAAGTGATGAGTGGAACGACAGCGTTAAAATTTAGGAAAATTCCGAACAATCCTCAGAATGCTCCCTGTAATATAATCAGAGAGACAGAAGATGCCTTGAAGAAATTATTATAATAAAAGTGTCAGTCAAAATATACGCTGCGTTCAATTTACGCTAGCCAGACTATACTTATTAATTCCATCTCGAAGCCTCACTAACACTTCGCGGTAAATCATTAAAAAATATTGATATATCTATTATGTGTATTGTCAGGGGCGGGCATGCGTCATCTTCGGAACATTAAACATCCTAATTCCTAACACCTCGGCCGACCGACAAAGAGATCGATAAAATCTGGCCCCGGCTCGCCCCGGCGGGGCACGGCGGGGCGCAGCGGGGGCCTCACTCTACAACTAATAACTTACATTGGATTACTCGTTAGCTCTTCGCACCTTGCCGGCTCTTTTTAATTTATTCAAACGAGCCACGACAATCGAAATAAGTTAATAATATTAAGGCGATATGTTACGTCTGGCTAAGTAGATTGTCGTATGAATCAAACTAAGCGGGTTAGAATAAACATAAAATTTTTATGTCCACCTTGTTGTCGTAATGGAGGACATGCGGCTGTGAAGTCTGAATAAATCGTCGGGAATGTTACGATGACGTTATGTTTGTCAGTTTGTCGCTCTATAACGGTCTACTAACAAAAGTTTTAGAAAAGTTTACCGATTGAAGTTAAGCTGTATACGGTAATGGTAATGCGCTGCAAGGGATTTTTTTGTTGTTGTTTGGGTAAAAGCAGGTCGCTTCTTCCTAGCAAATCATTAAAAAAATAGCTTTTAATGCTGCTACTTTCACGGTAAACTTTAAATAAGGGACACGTTCACACTCTAAAGTATGCATAATGTAACAATCCTTTAGTATACAGCATTTGCGTCAAGTTGTGCGAGTTGGACTCGCACACGAAGGGTTCCGTATTATTAGATGTATCCGTATATGTATCAATAATAAATAAATACAATGTTTAACAGTTTACGTCCGTGTCAAGCGATAGCGCGATGTAGACGACATCGTAGCATCATCTATTAGCAAATCACCGAAAATTCGGCAAAAATCACGTTTCTCGTATGAAAATTAACAGCCCTCTTAAATATTCATTTTGTATTTTGTTTTAAGTGTTTGTTGTTATAGCGGCAACCGAAAAATTATAGATCTCTAGCTATTGATTGTAGAAAGACAGACGGACGACATCATTATCTTTGTAATCCTGTTTTTAACCTTTGGATGAGGAATATATATAGGTGCTTCAGGTAGCTATTACACACTTATAGTATTTTGCGCCGTGTCATATTAATGGGACAACGAATTTGAGTAAAAGTTTAAATTACTATAAGGAAAATGTTATCATCAAGTGTTTAACAACTCATTATGCCTTTATTATAATAAGTAATAAATATTAAATTATTTTATTCCTTGACAAGTGGATTTAATGTATTTTCATGTACAACATTCGTAGAGACTGAATATTGTAACTAATTAGTAACACTTAATTTAGCTTGTTAGTTAATTGCTAGGTATAAGGTACTTTTTTTTCCTGTCTAGAAATAAAAATAGACTAAATGTGAACATGCGACATCAATTTGCATGCAACCTCGCTATAGCAATAAAGGTGTCTTTATAAATGAGAACAGCATCTCAAAATTTTTTAATCATGCTCTTGGTATTAAACCAATGAATGAATATTATAATTCTGAATAAATAGCTATGAATATTATATAGCTCTGAATATTATACTGCCGCCTTCAAGCTAGAATGTCGCTATGTACAAAAGTACTTTTTGAGTTATGAGCAAAAAACGCGAAATTTTTTTTTAGGCCAGCCCTAAGAAAATATGACGCGTTTTTTTGCTTCATAACGGCAATATTAATTTCAATAACTCGATAGAGACTACGAAAGTTTGGGTAATACACGTCGATAGAGCTTTTTTTTGTGGTTATGATGGCATCAAAATGTCAAAATCGACCAGATGTTGGTTAACGGCATTTAAGCTCGAGGACCGAAATCAGAAAATTATATTTTTTGGACAGTGCACGACAACAAGTACAATACTACAAGCTTTAAATAGACACTTTACACATTCTATCAGCTAACATCAATTACGTATATAGAAACCAAATTTTTTATTTCAATATGACCTGCTTTTAAAATTGGTAAAATGTGTACCAAATTTTTTTATTACAACTGGTAACAATAAATTATGAATTAAAAAAAACTTGCAACACCGAAAATAGAAACGCAATTTATATTCTAATTTTAAAATTATGTTAGTACTACTAAACGTTAAATTAACGTTATTATCATTATCATTACTATTTTTAACATTTTTATCGGTTACATTAATTCCTGTTAATTATTCATTGTATTTGACAGCACTGGTAGTGACCATGTAGGTAGGTATCATTTTAATAGCTTTTTGATATGTAATTAAAAAAACCCGATTTTTATTGCAGTATATCATTTCATGTATTTTTTTTATAATTCTCGGGATATTTTCGTGACCTTAGCAAAATATGTCAGTGGCGTAACTATACCGTTCGAGGCCCATGGCAAACTCGCTTTTGTTCCACTATTTGAAACCAATACAAAAACCCGTTAAGCGATTATTGTCTAGGGGATGCTAATCGGGGGTCCCGTGGCGTTTTGCCGGCTTACCTTGTAGTTACGCCACTTTATGTAGTCTTTCGTCCCACTGGGACAAAAATTCAGTGTTCAAAAAACTCCAATACTTGTTGTATTTTAGGTATTTAAAAGATTAAATGAATTGAATTATACTTTGTATAGAGATACCTTGAGTATCATGCAAGAATATACGATAGTTGCCTAAGCTTCGTATAAAAATATAAAAACATATTTTTTAGTATAAATATAAATTTCAACTTCCGTCGCCGACGGAACTCCGAGATTTTTGATTAGCACAAAATTCTCACCGAAACTTCTCATAACTTATAACTAATAAAACATATAAATATTATAATATTTTGCAGATAATATTATAATAATCGTATCTTTTAAATTTTAATTCTAATTTGGCTGTCATAATTATGATAAATATTATATTCTAATATTATCCATGTTATTTTAATCGTCCATAAAAATAATGTGTAATATTCAAATCGGGTTCTAAATTAATTAAAAACGATTTAACGAAACTAAACTGTTGTATAACAATACGAGTTTCAGCCATAACTTTGCCCATGGATACATAATTATTCGTATAATTATGACTTTATCTTTATTATATAATTAAGCACCAGTAGTAGTGTCACACAAGACTAGTTTAAAAGTAAGTGCGAATCTGTTTGTATAATGAAGGGTTCTGTAGGAAGAGAAGAGTAAGGAATAAAAAACATTTTTTTTTATTTAAAAGCTTCTAAGGACTATAATACGTTAGTAACTTTCTCTGTTTAGATTACATTATGTATAGCTTGATGGCTATGCATTTTATGAAAATCACGTTTAAACAAAGTTTTAATAAAATGTAACTCTATGACATGCTATATGAGTACTGGGTTAGCCAGGAATAAATAGGTGATGATAAGGAGTTTATAGAATGATGTCTATTTATTATATCTGTTACATATCTACGAATTTTTACTATGTATATATATAAAATATATCATTATCGCTGAGCAAAACTGTTAAAGCTACAGACATGAAATTTGGTGAGTAGGATTATTTTTAAAATAATCCTAAGGGGGTGAAAAAGGGATTGAAAGTTCATTATTTGTTCAGTTAAAGACATGAAATTTTTACCAACCCCTAAGAGGGTGAAAAGAGGGTTAAAGTTTCTATAAATGTTTGTACGCAACTTCGTCATTTCTTAAGTTAGAGACCTAAAATTTTGTTTCTAATCTGGTAATTCTATATAAATAAATACGTGTTTAAGCGTTTTATGAAATTTTACTTCAGAGAGTCAAATAGGGGTTCAAAGTTCGTATGAAAATATTTCTTAATGCGAGCGAAGCCGCGTGAAAAAGCTAGTGTGTATATAAAAAGTAATTTTTAAATTGCGCAAGTTTTAATGTTTCTTACACAGTTGAAAAAAGGAATCCAGAAAAACGTACCTACGGTTCAGCAAACATTTAAATCTTAGTTACGCAATAAATTAATAAAAACAAACGTTACAAGACCTAATAATTGTCTCCATAAAATTGTAATAAATAAGTTAAATTATGTACAGTAATTGCCGCTTTTTGTATAGCCCCATTATTTCGCACATAATTATAACAACATTAGCACAAATAGTGACAAAACTTGAATTACACAATGTAAGAAATAATTTATTGATGTTCATGTTTAATTATTATGGTATTTAAAACTTAATAATGTGTCCGAAATTGGGGAGTTATGTATGAATAATAAGCACGATTTTTTTGCATAACGTAAAGATTTCATGTTATAGTTAGGAAAGGCTACTACAATTATCTTCATATATGTATAATATAATTCTTGAGTGAATTTGTCACTGGACTCCTCCCAAACGATTAGACCGACTGGGACGAATTTTTTTAAAATTAAATTTAATGGCCTACACGAAGGATTTAAACATTTATGGTTCAAAATCGACCACAGGGTGACCTCTAGTAAATATTAAATCATCACATAGGTTCTGAGCTTCTCAGATAACACTAAATATGCGTTTGAAACCAAATTTATTAAACAAAGAATTAAAATGTTGGATTACCTTCGTCGAAACTGCACATCCTTTAAAAATCCAGAAACGTCTATAATCTTGTATAACGCTCTGATACGAAGCAAGCTTTCATACTGTAGTCCGGTGTAGAATCCACACTATGCCATTTATGCCAATCGTCTTGAGAGAGTCCAAAAAATGTTTCCTTCTAAATCTCACCCACAAACATGGTTTAGTCGGAAAACTTTCCCAGTATGTCGGTAGGCTAAAATATTTTCATGTAGACTAACTCCTAAGAGTTTGTGCGACTGTTGCTTATTAAACCGGTGTTTATTCAATTAGTTTTCGATCTTTTAGGTAAAAGATGGAAACCCGTGCGAGTTTCTTACGCCGGTTCTTCTCGCCGGGTTAGTTCCCGAACCGGTGGTACGCACCGTAGTTTCGACGTTCAGAAAGTGTACTTAAAGTACTCATTTTGAATAAAAAGATTTTGATTTGATTTGTTCCATTATAGCATTGTATGATCCACACAACCTTCCGAGTGGTGCAATGTGACCGAGATTGGTTCTGGCAAACTTCAAGTGAAATGGTTTGTAGTTATTTTTCCGGGGTAGTCTTATGGGAATATTTATAGCAATTTTATTAAGCAATCTATTGTTACCTCTGCATATTTTCTAAAAAACTCAATTATTTCAAAAGAAATCTAAAATCACTATATTAATAAGCATCCCGCAGTCGAGTAAGTGACGTCATAACAATAGTATGTATTTAGTTGATACTGTGCATAGTTCTAAGTTTGTTATTGATATTTTTTTATGTTTTTTTTTACTAAAGGATGTTATTTGTTAATTTTGTAAGAACAAAAAAAAGTCTTTCATAATCACTTTTTCATTAACCTCATTTCATCACAAATTCTTGTCGCATATGCACGCTGTACTTCACCTGTAATAATTACATCTCATTTTAACTGTTAACAAAATTTCACGTATAATAATTTAAAATTGTGATAATTGCCCTTCAGTTGGTTAGTATCTAAAATAACTATTCCTATAAAACGCTATGACCAAATGTCCATGTTTAATACGTTAGCAGAAGTATCACAAATTCCCAATTCACATATATTGGTAAATATTAAATCATGTGTCTTTTTATAGGTACATGGTTTAAAATAACAATTCAATAAAGACACCGACACAAAAGAGCTTCAAACTTTTTTTAATTTCTATAGGAGATACGAAATACCTGTTCTACGGACCGTGGTTGCTAAATAAGGTACTGTAGTAGTCTACTATAAGTTTGTAAGAACAAATAAAGAGAATGAATTCTGCTGACAAAATATAACCACAGAATAGTAACTGCATTCCAGAATGTGCACTCCGTATAAACGGCAATGTTATCAAACCTACGCACCGCAATCTCGGTAGAGCTACAGTTGAGTGATACATAGTAACGAGCGGATGCTGACGTTTGAAATATTAGGGATATAAGCGAAAAATGATAACGTGTATCGTGCTGTTCATGGTTGCCTCAAAAGTAAAATATTAACGCACCCGGAATTAACTTTTTTTAAATTACCGGGAAATTCCGAAAGGTAAGATAAATGATGATTGATAAGAACAATAATCAAATCTATTATTTTGAGTTTACCGTAGACATCAATAAAAACTATCCAAGATCGTACTTATAGAGTATAATAAAATAATAATTTCGAGTCGAAAACATCATATATCAGAAAAATTCGTATCTGTAGATAAACAAACCGGGTAAAGTATTTGAAACCGTTTAAAAATAAAATAATACGTATTGACAATAATTACAAAATAAAAACATTAGGTATACACTTTCTGACGGGTAATTAAAGTAGACAAGGGCGAAGAGGCAGCCCTAGCACATGTCACAAGCCGCGCGTCAGTGTCTATTTCAAACACAGGGCGGGAGTGCACATACTGTTTCATACCTTTATTGTGCTGTAACAATAAAAGAATGTCCAACTAACAGTCAAATCTAGGTTTATTAAATTATAGATTACACCATTTAAACAATGGTTAATGCGACGCCATATTTAACGACAATCGAACCGGGCAATTTTGTTCATTTCGCTAATGCTTAGTTAAAGAACAACAAAATAATAAATAAATCCAAAAATGTGCGAATAAGATTTGCATATTTTAGTGATTGCATTTTATTACAATTTAGTAATGAAATCTCGCTTCCGAGTAACATTTAAATAAAAAACTAGCTTTTTCCCGAGGCTTCGCTCGCATTAAGAAGTATTTTCATACAAACTTTCAACCCTTATTTACACTCTGAAAGTAAAATTTCATAAATCACTTAAACACGTACTCGTTTTGAATCAGTAGCTCAGAAATAAAACTGTCATACAAACTTTCAACCCCTATTTCCACCCCCTTATGGGTGAAATTTTTAAAATTCCTTTCTTACCCAATAAAACGATCCTTTTCACCAAATTTCATGGCTGTAGCTTTAACGGTTTTTGCTCGGCGGATATAAATCAGTCAGTCAGTCAGTCAGGACTTGTTATTTTATATATATAGATATTGTTTGTTTACAAATAATAAAAACTAAGTCAATGTGTACTTTAGATAAGGTTGGCTAATATAATCTAAAGATATGCTTCATGATTTAAATTTGTACGAACAACTAACCTATTACAACAAAAATATAGTCTTAAATTGCCGTGGGAAAACCATGCTTTGAATGGGCCGACCGGAGTGATACCACGGCCTCACAGAAAACTGGCGTGAAACGGCGTTGTGCTGTGTTTCGTCCAGTGAGTGAGTTTATCGGTAGCCCAACTTCCCTAATCCCCTATCCCTATTCCCGTTCCCTATTTCCTCATAAAGGCCGGCAACTTCTCTTCGGATGTCACGAGTGTCCATGGGAGACGGCAGTTGCTTTCCATCAGGTAACCCGTCTGCTCGCTTGCCCCTAAATATCATAAAAAAACATCGTGCATCGTGCAATATGGACTGATATTATTTCACGCTCACACAAATTCCCCTCTATCAATATTATGCACTAACGAAGTTTTGATCCCAAAGGACTTTAATCCGCTATCACAGTCAATATGCGGTCAGTATCCAATAATCCTATAATTGAGTGTGGACCTGCGGGCGTAGCCACCATGTCCTAATTTTCCACTATAAATTGGCGGGAAAATTGTTCTTGGACATCAGTTGTCACTCCGCTTCAGAAAGTGATACCAGCCTGAAGAAGATTATTGTACATCAAGTAAATAAAGGTTCGTATAGGATACGTATTAAATAATACAAAACCCAGCCGCCAATCGACACCTAGCTCTCATGCAATTTCCCCCAAGGAAAATAATATCTTTTTTTGTGGTTCAAGAATGCATATAGATTGTAACTAGAATTTTTTGCTAACCTAACAGATGTGGATTTCGTGTAAAACCTACAATCCTAAATATTATGTTTGTTCATATCACATCAGGAGTCTTGAAACTTTGTATATGTCCAATATTTCCATAGTGAGATTAAAACTAGGTACTTATAGTAAAGTGTATACAAAAAAAGTAACCAGTTAAGTTGATCGTAATTAAAAAATTGTGGCTTTCAGATGCGTTTCTCCATCATGAGGTTGACCGTGACTGTCACCGTAATTGCAATAATACTAAGCATTATTGGCTATACTGAAGCCAACTATAAAAACGCTCCAATGAATGGCATTATGTTTGGTAAAAGGGGCCCATCTGCAGGTATTTCGTTTTGCCACTTGCCTTTATGTATGAAGGTCAAATCTTCATAATATCAACAAGTTTGGCTTGTTGACAAACTTAAAATTTGCTGTTTCTATAGTTTGTTTAAAATAACTTGGCACGGAATTTCATATAAAATTTGACTTTCTGTAAGAAATTCTGGGCCAACCTACAGCGAATATAGTATAGCGTTGAGTGTTGACAAATAATTAATAGTTGTGAAAAATCGAGTATCGACAAATTGCTTTAAACTCATTGTAAAGCCACTGATGCTCTAACTAATAATTAAGATTTAAGATAAATTAATGAAACAAAATGGTATAAATTATATTTTTTATATTTCAGAATATGACCCTCGGACAAAGGCGTACACAAGCTTGTGCGAAATTGCAACCGAAGCATGCCAAACTTGGTTTCCTCTACAAGAAAATATTTAGAAATCATAATGTTTAACACGGTCTATGCAGCATTCCTAATGTTCTTAATATTATATGAACGACACATTTAATTTTCATAAAAATATAATGCTGTATACATGAAACTAAATAATTACATACGCAATTAATATGCCTGATGGATTTAAATAATCAATGTAAAGTAGAAAGACTATAAAAACTTAATGTGGGATACTATCATCAATGCTATGAATTTTGAATAAAGTATATCTTCTAAATAATGTAAATTTCTTATTTCTATTCCGTAAACCCTTGTGTAAAGGAATAATTTCTTGTCACTTATCAATATTTGCTGGTTTGTCATAATATGGATAGTTATATGGATAGCATAATATAGATGTTTTGTCACCCGAAAGTAATCCACTGTACTGGGACGAACCTTATAAAAATATTGCAATTTTGAATTAATTAAGTAAGTACTTAAGTAATTCAAAATTGCAATATTTAAATACACTCAACAGCATTTTCCATAAACCGTGGCGGCTTATTGGGTGTGATATCGTCTATTGAAATAATACATAAATACAGTAACACGAAAAGAACATAACAATTATAAAAATATTATATTGAAGTAAAATTATGTGTTATTATTTTTAGTGATTATTGCCAATATTTTTAGTGATTTTTAACATTTTCTTTAAATTAAGATTATCACTTGGTCTCGAATTAAATTATTTTTAAATCTTTTTAATGGGCCTCAATTGTTTTATCGTCTTGTATTAAGTTCGTGGGAGAATGTTGATGACGACTTTCAATGCCCCTATTGTTAAACATCTTTCGCTTTTTTGTCGCCTTATGTAATGTTCCCACTTCCATACGGAAGGCCTAAGGTAGTGTATTCTTATTATACACAAACAAAACAACACAAACTTGTCCAGAGTCTAACTTCTACTCGTGTCGTTCATTTGTTACAATTTAGTTTAAGCCGTAGTATGTGCTTTTTGCCTTTTTGATTTAATTTATTATTAAAAAAATCTTTATTGACATTTTGACGAGACAGGTGACATATGTCAGAAGTCATTCAGAATGCAGTGACGTTTCGCAATTACAATACTCCCCAGAACGAGAATTACATTTTTATCTTTATGAATTTTAAACCTACCTTTTTTTCGAAAATGAGTTCTCACAAAAATAACCCAAGTGCAAAATAATGTAATTTAAATTCGTAACCTTCTACCCTTCCCTAACTAAATATATTGAAAATGACGACGAAGGAACTATACACCAAGGTAAATATTTCGATATCAACAATTTATTTGTATTTCTTTTTATAATTGACCATTTTTAGTGGCGTATCTTTATTATTAGTCATATATTTGGTGTCGTTTTCACGGTCTTGACTCTTTGTATGAGCGAGTAATCTAGATCAAGTTGATTATAATCACTCTCACTATCTATGTCAGTTGCATAAAATCATAACACTCGCAAATTAAAAATATGAATAATTAATTAGTACGTAATTGCATTACAGTAGATTTAGGTTTGTATCAAAACTTAGTGTATTGCTGCTGGTTACTAACAATATTAATTATGAACTGTCTGGTAAACATACACCTGAGCTGGCTCGCTGTAAAACACAAATAAAATTATCATTTTTTGATAATATTATCAGTTTATATAAAATTTAATTTAATTTCCTCAGTAAAGTTCTTATATTGAATATAAATTATTCATATGACTATAAATTATTACAATACAATAATTAACAAATTTTAATACAAACATTAAATTATTCCTACCCACATATTCACTAATAACAATTACTTAAATTTTGAGAATGAATGAAAACAGCATCTCAAAAGTTTTAGTATTAATGCTCTGACTATAGCTAGTATTACAACAAAGATATCTAAAGACTTTCATTACTAATTATTGCTTAACATTATTTTAAGAAAATGCACAAGATAGAAATAATGACTCCTGTTTTCTGAGCTTCCCAAAGTTGAAATGTACCAACTAAGTGCAGTTTACAAAAAGCTCTAATGTAAAATTTTAAATATTTGTTGAAATGTAAGTGGGGCAAATACAATTTTAAAAAAGTAGAGTATATGTACATTATATAGTCAGCTAAAGTAGGTTAAAAAATCACCACATAAAGCAATGTATCAAACTGAAAGCTGTAACATGGTTAATCTCGCACAAGTGGTGTTCAGCCTGAATCGGAATTCCTTTTGTCTATGACCTCTACAAGTAAATGCAGAATCATTGAATATGAGAACGTCTTTTAACTGATAGGTCTCAAATGTACTGATAGTACTCTAAAGGCCTCTTTCACCACTTTTGATAAGGGCTATAAGGGTATAGCTTATAAGCTATACACAACTTAGTATGAATTATTCTGTCAAATAATTTGTGGTTAGCTGACCTGCCATTTAGGAAGTGGTGATACAGGCCCTAAAACTAGTTGACACATCTCTAAAGCTGAGTATCATGTCTAGGATGCACGGATCTGGGTGGAGCACCCCGTGGAGGTGTGGGAGAGCGCCACCGTCACCAGCGACTACCGCTCCGGTGTCCTCATTGTCAAGCTCGACCGAACTGGGGAAATTCGACAAATTAAAGTAAGTGTTTTTGTATATTTGGGATTCTTTGGAGATTTCTATTCATTGCAAGTATATTCTTGTGTACTTCTTTCTGGACTTTGTCACTACTGTTTAGTATTATATCCTGATTAGTAACATATATACATAACAAGCAGACCTGGGGAACTTCATACCGCCAAAGTCAATGATCTTTTTGCACTTTGAAGATTATTCCTCTGTTCATAAGTATATGAAAAGCTCGACGATTTCTTGTTTTTGCACTTGCACAAAACTTTCAAGACATAGACAATAGCTCAACAAAAATAATAGATTTTAAAGAAATTTACACATTTGTTAACCTGTAGAAAAAATTTTACACATAAAAAATTGCTGTACACACACATGAATAGGTATTTGACAGGATTGGATTGGAAATTTTTTGACACATAACAATCAAATGAGAATTTATCGAAATGATTAAGTATTTATTACATATATCTGTTTTCATTGTTTTTAAGATGTATCCTGCTATTCAGGGCGGA
>JAOTAV010078306.1:0-12715 GCA_026546445.1 Cyclargus thomasi | reverse complement strand
GATTTTATTAATGCAATATAGAGGAATAACTTTACTTGGTCAATAAATATTGAAATTTTCTAAAATATTTAAAAATCAAATTACAAAAAAAGTATTCGTATTTGGAACATTTTGATTTCATTTCTATTATCCTTATCCTTGTTCGAAACATAAAAAGACAAAAGTTTTCATGTTACACACAAAAACCTGTTTTTTTGTTGACCAGTGTAATTAACGTGAATTCACTCAAAACACACAATTTTTACTTCTTTGCTCTATTATGGTACGGGACACCACGTCGAGTCCAACTCGCACTTGGCAGATTTTATTTAACAAAAGTATTACTTCAAAATAGTTAAAATAAGATTTTTAATA
Organism: Cyclargus thomasi; assembly: GCA_026546445.1. NCBI lineage: Eukaryota > Metazoa > Arthropoda > Insecta > Lepidoptera > Lycaenidae > Cyclargus > Cyclargus thomasi. The sequence continues at coordinate 12,361 of JAOTAV010078306.1, read as the reverse complement.
GTTTAAGGATTAAGATATAATTTTCGCATCTTCTAATGACGTTCCACATACTATATCCAACGATTCAACCGTGTACCTATTTAGTTTGTATTATGTGCATTGTTTCAAAAAGAATTACCCCCAGCTCTTAGATTTGCCCTTCCAAAACGTTAAAACGTCACGTCCGGTTGGTTTGACTGTTGACTAAACATAATTTATTCTAAGGGAGGATGGAACACAGCTTGCACATAATATTATATACTGTATTCATAGTCTGGTTTTTATAAGGGGCTTTAGAGCGAAAGAGTAGGAACTACCAGTATATCAAGTACATCCACATAGAGTGATTTATTTGCGCATATAAGTAACCTAATTAGAATTTCTCTTTAGGTGTTTTAAGAACTGGTAACTTGGAGCTATAATAATCTTTATAAGTCGATAAAGCCAACAAATTGGTCGGAAGAGTTACGCAAGAGGTAGAAACGGTTGGCCCAAAACCTTTGGCTACGGTTTCGACGAGTTGCAACATCGGAAGCTTTCTCCCTGTTTATCGTATGTACTTACAAAGTTACGCTTTCATCGACTTGCTTATTATACAACTACCTTATTATATTAAAAAAAACAATCTCGTTAAAATAAGACCGACTGTAGGCAGAAAACATCGTTGTAGAGTCTTAGTTTGTCATTATTGTTGAAAGGTTTCAATGTTAATTATCATATTTTCGGACCCAGTACTTATTTTTAAATCTACTTGATATACTCGTATTCTAATTTACTTATAAGTACTTATATATTCCCATTGAAAATTAAACGAGATTTCCGTTACTTCATAAAATATTCGGGATAAATTTACGGACTTTAAATTCTTTTAACAACGTTGTTAATTTTATTGCGCTACGACACGCTCAGATCCAGTAACATATATTTTCTTTGTTCTTCGGATGCTTCTCACTGCATTTAGGTCAGCTTATGTTATCCGTAAACACCTACATGGTGTTTTATTTGTGTTTATGTTTCGTTATATAACGTATATCATTTGTGTTGCCACTTGGCACTGCCAGGGCTTGTTTCTTTTAAACTCTCTAACGAATTGGTTGGACTCCCATTTCATGTTCCTTTTTTTTGACAAGGTAGAACTTGTTTTTCCACGCGAAAGTAGTGGGTTCGATAAGAAAGGAAAGTTTTAAAATAAAATCACCTTGAGACATACGGTAAAATATAACTATAGCTTGACCAAAACCATTGTACCGCGCCCTAGGAACGTGCAACGGGGTGGGGGACGGATCGGCGTTGACGGTCAACTGACAGAGTAGCATGGTCGGTAACCATGGTAACCCTCCCGCGCCATACAAAAGCGCGGTATGGCTCCTGTGGTCAAGCTATGCGACTTGAATAGTAATCTGAATTTCAATTGAGGTCCCAGTTTCCATATTGCTTGGTCTGTTCCCCTAAATAGATATGATATATACTTCGAGATCCCGAAAATAAGCAGGGACAATATTGAAAACCAGCTGCGACGGTGCCGTGTAAATAAGAGAGGAGAATCGATATTAAAACCGGTCAAGTGTTTGAGGGCATGTAAACAGGGATTTACTGGGTCGTAAATTCCTTGAAAACGCCTCTCCTTCTGAAAGTAGATCGTTTTAAAAATCCATACCACACAGATATAAATGCGAAAGTGTGTTCGTTTTTTTTAAATTATGATTTAGATTGACTTTTAGGATTTTTTGGCTTATATTTTGTATTTGTATAAAGGATGGTGAGAAACATAGGTCACTGTTGGTTTTGAAAAACATCGTGTTTCCAAAGGATCTGTATTTTCACGAGATTTTTGAATTCCACGCAAGCGAAGCGGCGGGCAAAATCTAGTTACCTTATATTCAATTAATATTAAGATTTAAGAAGCTATTGTTGGACTAAATTTAAAAGATGTAGGCACTTTTCACGGTTTATTGTCCGAGCCTAAATCAATTGCTGCTAATATGTTATTTACATTATATAGTCAACGGGAATAGCAAGTGGATTATGTAACGGTTACGATGTGGCTGACATATTCACTTGTGAAAAAAACCCCTTAAAATAATAAAGAAAAAAAAGAAGCTATTGTGGAGTGTGATTAAACACCATTTTGTTGTAACTATAAAATCGATATTGAGCGCGGGAGGACCTCTATTTATAGAGCATGGCGGACAGACTCGAATAGAATTAAGCTCGCAACATACTGCATGTCCAAAAATCGATTCGGGCACACCGAAATATAAATCATGGTCCTTTTTTCTCCTTTGCGAATTTGGACCGAATTCGTACGATTCTGGCTGTAGAAAATCGATGTTTGATGCAATTTTCGTTCGGAAATTAATTCGTTTGGAGTATGGAGTGCAATGATCGATTGTAAATGATTGGCTCGCCTCGCTCGTTGTATTGTTTATGTCGGGACAGGGCGGCGGACCAGCGAGGTTTGTTGATCGTGTGACCTTGCCTTTGGTGTGGAAACAGGTTTGAGACCACTTGACTGCGAACTGCACTTTTATTTTTTGAACGGCTTATTAGTGTCAGAGGCTGATAAAAAACTTTAAACAGACTTTCTACTCCCTCGACGCAAAAACTACAGCCGCCACCGAAAACAAAATAAACCTCTAGAAAGTTATAACGAGATCATTATAGAATTATCAATTATTATCTCTAAAATGAGTTTATTGAAATTAGCAAAGTAAACATAGGAAAGGGAAGAGGAGTAGGGGAAAGGTACATTATAAGTACATGGCGTAGAATGGAGGCAGGGCCACATGAAAGATAAGTACGTCGTAGGCTTTATTATTCCATAAAACATACTTATTTCTACATTACAATTTTTATTTTACTGATCTTGTATTTAATTTTTTTTTATTCTTAATTTTGTTACATTTTTTATAATGTAGAGTTTAATTTACTCATTATAATTTATATTGCAGAATTTGCCAAGTGTATATCTATTGATACCTATACAGTATACGCTTGTTGATATGAGATGTGATCTGTTAATTTGCAGGGGTTTTAATGGAGGGTCGGTGGGAGGTCGTTGACCCGGCAGGGCTCCGGCGGGGGCGCGGGCATTGGGCCGGTCGTTCCCCTCGTTGCACCGTGGTGTACAGATTGATTTTGTTATTCCCGCACCAGGCTGATATGGCTCGTCTGTTGGCGTTGCGAAATATATATTATGGGTTCTTTGATTGTATGGAGAATGTTTAAAAGGTGCTGATATATATGAGCATTGGATAAGCTAGCTCCACATTCAATGACATTAAGTGCAATAGACTTATTTTTTATTTCAAAAAAACATGTATGTACTTCATAAAATTAAACAAACTATTATGTGAAGTTAAAGAAACAAATAAAACACATGATTTCTGGTTCCTAATAACTATGTTTGAAATGTGTCCAGATATGAGAGAATTGCTTGCGTTACATCTATGTATCGAGACTCGAGAGACATGGCCGATGCATCGCAGCTTGCTCAACCCGTGATACAACTACAGTCTATTTTAGTTGTACCGTGTTCGACGGGACAGCCGGTTTCACGCCACAAGAATATTATGTACAAAGTCATATACACTAGGAAACATTATTTACAGTGTACAAAATAGCCCAAGGCGAGCACTGATAGATTAACACTTACATTTATGTCCCTCTTTCCCTCACTGAAGAATGTGGAGCAATTTGGCGGATTTAAATTAATCAGAGTAGAAATATTACATAACATTTACTGCACCAGTTTTAAAAATTGCACGTGAAATCTACAAAATGCATTTAAAAAGGTTCGCTGTTTGCAGTTTTCATAAAATCTCGTTTTCAACGCAAACCTGTGCAGTTTAAAAAACGAGCCTGTTGTGGGCCATGTTTTACATTGTTTGAAGGGTGCAACTTTACGAGTGTTCTACTTCTAGGCTGTTACGCAGTACCAAGTTTGCGGTGCTTTAATTTTTCTGTTGCGAGCACGAATGCAATTTACAGCTAACTGTTAAGACTAGGTGCAGCGTTGCTAAGTGGTATAACGGTCGGGATCTTCATTTAATCGTGGCTAAACCGACTGATTCAGTGATACAGCCTGTGGCCCTGAGCGGACATACCTTTACCGGAATTTATATTACGTACACACTACAAACTACACGTGTAGTTAAGCTATGATTTCTCGATCGTGACAATACTGCTGGCTACTTCTGATGCTAAAACATCGTTATATATTATGTATCACAATATGAGGTTTCTTTGGGCCTTCAGTCAGGTTTTCCCAAAGGATGAGGTCTATATAACGAATTTACATAGCCTACTAAAGCGTAAACAAAGATATCGCGGTATGAAGATACGAAACAAAATGAGGCCGCGTTCCATTTGTCGTTCTAAATATAGAAAACATGACAAATATTAATCAAATCGGAGCAGGGGGTAATTATTTTAATGTTGTGAAACGTTGTTTAGGGCACGGGGTTAAGGAGTTTCAAGATTAAATAATATCATAAATTGTGTGTTGTTCAGCCTAGCTGGTGGCCGCTAACTCATGACCAATTACAGGAAAATTATTATTAATCATTTAGTTAAAACTTCCAAGTTAATCTTATTAGTCTAAAGTACAGACAAGAGAACTTTTATCAAGATTCAAAATATATATGATAATAAAGATATTCGTCCCAAACTAGTTCTCTTATTCATAAAAATATTTAAACTGTGTTTAACTAATCAAGATTCGCCGTACTTTTCTGAAATATTGAAAACATCACACGACAGAAAGGGACAGCGAGTCTTGATTAGTTAAACACTGTTTAAATATTTTTATGAATAAGGGGGTAAGTCCCTTAGATACAACACAAAACTGGCTTTACCGCTCGTGTTAGTCGTGACGAAATCCTACCGCAAGCTCTGGCGACAGACTTGCATCATTTGACTGTAAGATTGGAAGTCTTTACTCTTTATCAAGTTAGCTTTTTTAAAATTTTTTACCAATTTTGAATATTCTTCTTGCCTCATCAACGTGAAAATACTGACAGTGTTTTCTGAGTTTGCTGATGTGTCTACGGTTTGGGTAAGAGTCGGTTGACCCGTTGTTTCGGTCACAACTACCGAGGTAAACGGGATTCGCACGTGGCTACTGTAATCAGGTTGTCGACCGGCGGCCTTGGGGTAAAGCCCCTCTCCCTGTTTCACCACGGCCGCCTAAAATGCACTCTAACTTCTTTACGTAGAGCACAGGTTGGGAGCGACTGCCATATCACCTTTTCTCCGGTTATAGAAAACAGAAAATCTGAATTGTATTTTTAGTAGTGGTGTTTTCATAAAAGTCTGCAAGGACTAACGAGTCAGTTCGCTGGTTAAAAACAAGGGACATATAAATTTGAACTTTGTTTTTAAGTCTATTACGAACAGAATTAAAACACAGACCTGTTCCCAGCTTTTTGTTTGTTGTCCTGCGGGAGTCAGCCTTTGTCACTTGTTAGAAGTTTTAGAGTGTATACCTGCGCATCACAGGTAACCAAAAAATGGTCGTTTCCCCACAGGTGCATTGACAGACGATGTTGTGTACGAAACATTGTTTGAGTGCTATTGTGTATCCGGTTGTTTCATTTATACTCCTTACAATATTTTTCTGTTTCGTTTAAACGAAAAATCTTATAATGCATTGGATTATCGCCCAATGAAACGAAAATGGTCGCCAAACTTCAAATTATGTCCACACCTTCGATCAAATATTATAAAGTTTCACAGCTGCCGTCTAAACAGTGGTACGGGCAAAACCGCGCTTAAACGCTATTATGCTTCTAGTCTCTCCGAGACCGCGATTTTAAGTTTTATTATTCAATACACTTGATTTTGATTTAAGTTGTTTTGTGCCAGATAGTCTTGGTGCCATTATTTTATTTAATTTTGAAGGGGTCTGTGCTTATCAATATTTGATCAAAGCTCCACACAGTCTAAAGTCTAAATATGAAATTGTTGGTTTTTGATATGGCTAGTACAGACTACAGACTGCTGGCGATGATCAGAGACAGACAATGTTCTATGTTGGAAAGTCCGAAAGCCTTTGTCGCTAACCACGGTCAATCGTGTTGGTATATTCCAGCCTGTTGCGAGTCGCATGGGTGTGACTATTAATGCGCAGTCGGTTTTTATGAAACCGGTTACTGTGACCAAAATCGGTTAGGAGGTCAACACTCATATTTATTCCGGTCTTCTAAGTTAGTAATGTTCAGAATTGCCTGTAAATTATGTTTTATCTTCAATTATATAGGCTATTATCGCGTGCAGTGTATTTACCCTTGTAACATCATTTACTACATAACAACTGCAAATAATGGAAGTCGGTTTTCCACTCTTTGTTGTTATTATACGTAATACCTATTAAAGGACATCCTTCTTGGTTAGCTGTTTGTTTGGTTTAGAATTCTTTCAAAACCTTTTCTTTTGGAAACTATTCCGATGGAAGCAGCTTCGGCCGCTCTTCGGCTTCCCACTTTGACTCTTTAGCTTTAGAACATGCCTTTTTTTATCTTCAATCAGCTTACCATAGTGAAGATCGTAATGTCATACTTGTCTCATAAGCTTGCATTGTATAATGAGGGAAATCGAAAGAGAGCCAGTTGACGGACCTACGTCATTTGGTCGAAATATGTCAATTCCAAGTAATCTCTAAAATCTGTCGGCTGAGTTTGACATAATCCGATCTGTATCTTTTTTAATTTCTCTGATTGTACGTATTTGGAAATCTTTTATTTCCCCGACAACTTTTCTAGCGTAAATCGTAACATGTGTGAACCAATTGGTATCCTTGAAAGATAAACACGATGATCTATATAGATTACTAGTTAACCCCGCAGACGTTGTCCTGCCGAGCTATTTTGTGAATCTAAACCATTCTCAGAACCCCTTGAACACACACAAAAAATTACATCAAAATCGGTCCAGTCGTCAATTAAATTTTCCATTTGTATATTTTCCCATTTATATATAAAACAAAGTCGGGTTTGTTACAACACTTATAACTCGAGATCTGCTGGACCAATTTCATAATTTTTGATTTATCGGATTCGTCTCCGCCCCGAATAGCAGAATACATCTTAAAAATAATGAAAAATTGATGAATACTTGAAAAATGCGTTATTTCCCGAAAATTCTTTAGTTTCGGAGCTGTCAATTTTTTTTGTCAAAATCTGTAAGTAATGATTGACATATATCCGTTCATAGAACTATTTAAAATAGATGAATAAACTATTATGTACATTTTTTTAAAAAAGATTGAAAAACAGGACTAGAACCCGACACCAAATTCAAGAATATGCAAGTACGCCATACGCCAAGTATTTCAATGCAGAGTTTAGTGATTCAACGCTTTTATGAGCTGCTAAATAGGGAAATATTGCAACTAACTAAACGCCCAACGAAGTGGGCCACGAGCCAGCTAGTTAATTAATAAAGAAAAATGTTTGGTAAAGCTAAACATAGTTTAGTAGATTTTAGTAGAATATAGATTTAAAAGTGGTCACACTGACGTACTCAAAATCCGTCAATTCGTTGAAACCCGACAGTGTACTTTAGCGCACTTTGCGCGGCGTTGAGCCCCGGCACAGCCCGGCACGCTCCGTCAAAGTGTGCGCATGCCTTAACTATGTAATCATAGCCAATGAGGAACATTCGGGGAATTTCCATCGCTGAAAGATTTAGTATCATAACATATTAATCCACCATGCATATTACACGAACCAGATTTTTTCGTTTTATGATCGATTATAAAGAAAGTTTAAAATAGCACTTCGCACTTCAGTATCTATTTTTATACTGTGTTTAGATTAATATTGATTGTATTGAAGGACGAATTTCTAACTACCAATTCGTTGCAAGAAATTCGTCATTAAAAAAAGGTTTTGATAAATGAACTTATGAACGTTATAAACGAATATTCTTGTGAGCTTCTTTAGAAATATGTTGTTTTTTTCAAAACCAAAAATAGTTTACGTTACTCTCCAAAAATGCCAAACTCACTTTTTAAAGATGAGTATAATAAATTACACTAATACTTTGTACTAGTTCGATCTAGCCCGCAAGAAGAACCATATAAAATTTGACATGAAATAAATGAAAAGGAAATAAAACCGTTATTTATTGACCAAATCTCTTAAGCCAGGCGTTTCGGTACATAGAACGAAATCAGTGCTTGGGGAACTGTGTCGCCCGGCATATTTTATATATGCTATGTTGTTATGTTTGACATAATTCTGAGAAACCGACTTTATGCTATATTGAGACGCCTAGAGTAGGTTTTGTCCCCTAAATTAATTTATCGGGAAAAATCTCAGTAATTACAGATCCGTAGACTCCACACCAATTACAGACTTTCATTGAATAAGACAATATAGGCAATAAACAGTAGATCACTTTCATACTAAATTACCTGAATCAGGCATTAAATTAAGAACTGTTAGTAAGAGACTGTTAGTAAGAACTGAAATATCTGCCTAGCTCTTGCCCTGCATCTTGGTATCCAGCGTACAAGTATATCGCACGTCATCAGTGTGTTGGACGGCCACGGTCCTCGGCAGTAGCTGCTCGCGTAGTGCTGGACATTTTTCGCGGCATCACAGCCTGAACGATCTCATCTGCTGGTTTCTTGTCATTTTCGGATGCTACTTATACCACAGAACACACATTAGCACAAGTAACTTTGCTGGAACCCTCCGGTTTGACGCGCAACGATGGCAAGAGACCCAATAGCGTAACTATATGTACTTTTTTTTAAATTTGTCCTTATTTAAAACATATTTTACTTCATGGATCGAGTGATTTACTTTACTGTGTAGATTTTATATTGTGTTCAAACATTGAGATTTTAATAACGGCAGAGGTCTTAGATCATTCCAAGATAATATTCGTCTTCCCTTATTTGAAACTGAAACAAAGGGGATATCAGGCTATTCTACTCTTTTAGCAATAAGATTGAAACAATCCATGTTTGAAGCGACGTTCTAAGTAAAAGATCGGATTGGTTACAAACGTTAAAATATTATACCTTAATATATATATCAATCTTATGTGCGTGTGTTTGTCACTGAACTCCTCACAAAATTGTTTGTGTGTGTTCTAGGGGACTTGAGAATGGTTTAAGTTCACAAACCAAGACTGGCAGGACACCGTCTGTTGGGTCTCCAAAAATAAAATAAAAAATCTTGAACTCAATTATTTTTTTTTTTATTCCTAGGATTAAGGAGATTATTTTTTTAATGTCGTCCGAAATAATCTCATTAGCGGCTTAAGATTAAGTGGTTTTCCTGAAATATAATACACTTCCTGTTGTTTCAATTTTAGACGAAACCCATATAGATTCGCCATATCTTTCTGTCTCTCCATCCGGATGTCACAGCCACTGTTTTCCGAAAATTTCAAAGACAATATTGTTGCAATTGATTGAGTAACAAAATTTTTACTGGGGTCCCTCAAAGTTGGAAGTGAAACTGAAGAAAATATATTGTTATCAGAACCTCATACAACTATCAATTTTTCAAAACGCTACGATCATTGGAAAATGGTTAAATTCGATGCCTATTTCACTACGTCGTTACATACTGTTATACATTACAATATAATAATAAAATCATGTTGAAAAGCACGACTAGAATGTGCAATTGTATTTCCGAATTCGCAAACACAAAAGCCTCATGAGCATAGCCGCTTGGCGCAAAACGACTGGAACGTGTAGTGCAATGATTTCATAATGTATTCCCGAAGCCAATAGAGAGCCGGACAAACTGGTCCGTGGTCAACATCAATAGTCGTGTCGGCAAACATTAGTGCCCAACATATTGAGCCTCTAATCACATTGCTTTGTGAATCATCGACTCATTTGGCATTATGAGATTTGCCGCGCCTCTTTACCTATAAGCTCTGATACTTAATTATTATTGATTTAAGGAAAGTTTTATGTAGCATAATGAAACTGGAATAACTAAATAAGGGACAATAAAATACGCGAAGCTGCCCCGTGTCCACTTCATTGAGGGTAAATGTTAACAGGAAACATTGAACAGCTCTTATCACTATAAAAATAAATTTAATTATGGACTAAAAATTACAAAGTCTATCTATCTATGGACGCTTTACGTCACCAAATAAAATATACAAACTTAAAATAAAAGTATAAAAACTATAAATAGAAAACCTTAAACTATAAAAATGAGATGTTAACTGTTTGTCAGACCTTGTGATTAATAATGAGCATAGAAAATTTGTTAAAAATCGATAAAACCATTTTGGCTATAAAAAGTAATACAAAAACTTTATATATAAGACTTTTTGAGTATTTTGATATAAATATAACATCTTGCAGCCTATGTTATGTGTGGTTATTAGGGCTATGAAACGAGTATAAACATAGTCTAAGTGCAGCAATCTCGGATCACTTTTATTTTGACGTCGTTGATCAAGGAAATTGACATGGTAGTATTGAGGTCTTTTAAATTATGCATTGAATATTAAGGCTTATACATGGGCCAGCGTCATAAGTTTAACCTCTTATAAGTATGTCAAAACGTTAAGCTTATTAGCCAAAAAAATATATTTTATGAAATGATTTTCATTCTTTCATTACTAGAGAAGACTTTATTCTTAAGTTTATAGGTAATCAGATTTACCAATGTACCGTGGACATCGATTTTTTGAAAAAAAAAAACTGGAATAACTACGAAACTGAAGGGTTAAGACTATTGTTTTTATACAATAAAATATAAGTAAAACCTCTGATCCCTAAGGAGGAATTCTTATTTCATATTTTATGTTTTTATTAATGGTGTAATAATTATTTTTCGTTAGCGGCGGGAGATTTTCGAAACTTCGAATGTATAGTCAAGACCTTTAGCGCATGTATTCGCCTTAAAGTCGGAACCGACATAATCTACATCTGAACTCCTCCAAACTACTGGACCGACTTTGCTGTAGGCATATATGCACCATGGGAAATTACCAAGCTAAAGACAACGTGGCAGTGGCGCAAGCACAAATTAATTCGGGTTCAGGGGAATTACACCAAAAAAATTAACATTATGAGTTTGCTGCTAATCATAGTAGTGGTCATCATCGTCGGCGTCCTTCTCTACGGCATTCGCATGCAATGCCACAGTCGGGCCCGGAACTGGCTTCGCAAGGAGCTGACGGCCAGCACCAGCGTGCTGCCAATGACTGTGGTGCGCGCTACCTCCGCGCCGCCCGCGCCAGCCGCGCACCAGCCGACTACACCCACAGTGCAGCAGGGTTACGTGTAGATCTTCAGCTAGGATTTTTGATATGTGTAATATTTTTTTTATATGTTGAATATGCAAGTAATTACAGTCCATGTGTGCCTACATGGATAGTACTAACATTTTTTGTTAAGAATAATGAATTTTTATTGTAATTTTAAGGTTTTTCTTAGGAGGGAGGATAATGTAGGGACACACAGAAGTGCATCCTTGCACATTTAGTTTATAAGACAATATGTTCACTGCACAAGCAGTCTCATTATAACCTCCGTTAGCGTCGCTTGTTTAGTACTTAACATATTGTAAAAGGAACAATATATTTTATTATCGGGACTCTACTTTTATTTATCACCAAACAGAGAGACATCCACAGCTTAGAATACAACAAACCGTGTTTCGCTCGTAAAAAATTAACACACGATATTTTATTCGAGTATAAACTTTTTCTCACATCCTGAGTAGAGCATCTGCCGTTCTCTTGTGGCGTTGATTTCGTTACAGAGGCTTCGAAAGTCAACTTAGACTCCGTTTAAAGTCCTTTGTGATTTTATTAGAAATATCAATGTCCATAAACCTCCAGCAAAAACAAACAGAGACCTCGTTGGCCGAAACGGGCCAATATTTTCAAGTCCATCGGAATTTCATTACAGGATAAAAAGGTCGAGCAGGCTTTAATTAAAAAACTCCGATACGTCCTTCTGCATGCTAACGTGTTATATCACTCTTCAAGTACACATTTTACCTATACATATAACGCATACCAGCTGCAGCCAGCGGCTTCGCTCGTGTGGAATTAAAAAATTGCGAAAAAATATTTATTATGTTATTTTTGAAACATTATGTATTCCAAAACCAAAAACAGCTTATGTTACATGTGGCAAAAATCAAGTCGATTGGTTGCCGCGTTAGGGCATGAAGGTTGAACAAACAAAATCAAACCGCATTATATTTAATGAGATTCGCACATCTGTTTACCAAATGTTTAAACAATATAATCCTTACAGTTTCGAAGAAATGGCTGTGACATTTTTTTTTTTTTTTTAATAAGGTACGTCTATAGGCTTTTCGCCCATATCCTTTGTTTGTAATCCTTATGTTAGGTTTTTTGTACCTAGGATCTCATCCAAACT
>JAOTAV010078295.1:0-12716 GCA_026546445.1 Cyclargus thomasi | reverse complement strand
AAAATTAAATTCAACATAACAACAAATACTAAAAACAAAATAAATAAAATATATTTAAGAGCGGCTCTAGTGTAACAAACATATTTTTGCTAATTTGTTCCTCGATAGTAGATTGAGAAATTCGACATGCAGCAGCTTGGCTTAGTGGCTAAGATGCCAACTTAAATTCGAAGGGTTGGACGCCCATCGTCTCATTTTCATTTTATAAATTTGTTTTACTTTAAACTTTTTCATAAGTTTTAAATTTTTTTCATAAATTTAAAACTTTTAGAAATACGTTTTCCCTGTTTTTTGCTCTGTACTGGTACGGATCTCTTCGCGTGTCCAACTCGCACTTGACCAGTTTTTAAACGTTATTTTTTATAATTTAAGAACATACAGATTACAATGTCCTGTTCACGACAAACGACAACATCTGCCGGGTCAGCTACTAAGTATTTAAAATTTCACTCATAAGACCTTAAACTATATTTTAAGAAATGAAACTAAAACCTTATACGTACCCAACCGAAGTGGTGCGTTACGTGTAATCAGCTGTCTCTGAATGATAAACCCCTAGTACTTGACGAGGATTAGGGGCTCACAAAGGGAACGTACTTCCTGATGACTATTATCACGGATCCATACGGCTTAAATATAGATCGTACTCGAGAAAATACTTAGGGTTCTGTAGGTGTTATTGACTTGATGTTAAAAAGTTTAACATTTTTGTATGTAGATTGTAGAGGTAGAAATGATTTCCTACTTCCCTTGTTTCTCATAATATGTAATGATAACAAAACTAATTCTCATAAAGGGGAAAATAATTCTTTGACAATTTTCTTTCTGTTTAAAAAGTATTAATGTACTAAACAAAAAATATAAAGCTGATGATTATGTTTGTTAGTTTGTTTGACGCGCTAATTTTAGGAACTACTGGACGGAATTAAACAATTATTTTTGTGTTGGTTAGTCCGTTTATTGAAAAGGCTATAGGTAATAAAACATTGTACTTCGATCAATAGGAGCCGAGCAGTAATCAATAAAATGTTGTAAAAACGGGATAGTTTATAAAGATTCACGCAAGCAATAGCTAGTAAATAAAGTTATTTCTAGCCAGAACTTAGTAGTACATTTGTCAGTAAAGCTACATTAAAATATGACGGTTAAAAGACATATTTCTCGAAAAATATCCTTAGCACTAGGGATTAAACTTTATGTTAACTTAGTAACTTATAAACTCTGTAACTGAATAAGGAATTCTTCATGCACTAGTATCGGTCCGTGTTAATAATTGAGTAACTTCTTGAAATAACTTTATGAGCTGGACATTTGACACCTCAGATCTCATGTGACCCGAGTAACTTTGGTACGAGTAACTAGGAATTTTCAAGTGGGTCGACCGATTTATTCAGCTGTTTTCAAAACAGCTCCATTATAACAACTAACATTAAGATTTTTGGTATAGATTTAATTAAGGAGAAATATTGGCTATTTTTTCTACTGGCAGAAACTTATAAGGAGAACCTATAAGACTAGGCGAATTTTGAATTTCAAACCAGCGAAACCGCAGTTTTAATAGTGCATTAATATCGTAACGATAATAAAGTAGTAAATAAACTGACAGTATAAGCCATTTAGCAAAGCATTTATTCGATTAATTTCACATGTCAGGAAATGTACTTTGCGCCTCACTTCCTCCGGGAACGCTCTTAGTGTGACTGGGTATCACTTAACTGTGACAGTTTAAAAACATACGCTCATGAAAAACTGTTACAAAACATTTTTGTAGATTTAAAGTTTTTGGTATTGTGAAAAAATTATCAGATAATAAAGTTGGCTAGATGTACGGAATCAAACATACGCAAGTTTTAAGACACGACACTTCACAACCATAGAACAAGAATCTTACGTTTAAAACAAATGCCAGTTCTATGGTGATAAAGTGTCGCGTTACCACGTTTTAAGTACACCTTTCCTACAGAGGCGATATTTCCGGTCGATAATATCGCATGCGATATCTGAGTGCCGAGTGCGAGTTTTTTTTTTCACAATCGACCGTGAACGCGTTTCGCGCTTACTAAGATTTTATATGAAATTTGTACAACGCCACCTAGCGATGCCCACGGTCACATGTACAGTAGAAGCTCGATTAACCTGTCAATAGGCATTGGAGTCATCGGAAATCCGAATAATTCAAGGTATGAAGAAAGTTGGCTTTTGAGCGTATTTAAATACATAGTGTAAGACGTTAAATAAAAAAAATGACTAAGACAGGGAAACGAAAATCAATGTTTATTGAAAAATAATTAAGTATATTTATAAAGAAGTTGTACAGCCCCCCTAGACAAGTGGTAAGCGATTAACGTTTAAGATAATCGCTTGGGGTGATTTTTTATGGGATTGACATAGATGAACGAAAAGTCACGTGATCTAGTCGAGTTTAATATGTCAATCCCATACAAAACAAGCGAAGCGATTATCGAAAACGTTAATCGCTTGCCACTTGTCTAGGGGCGCTGTGCTGCGATGATACCGTCGTAATAGAAGAAGTTTTAAATAACTCATACGACAATATCGACCGATAATTTCGCATTTTGAGTAGTTAGTATTTTTTCGCATTTTAATACCAAAACTTAATCATTATGATGAATTAGAACATTCTGAATATAATTTTACTTTTGTATAGAAGTTAAGCTAATTTTTATGATGATATATACTTGTGGTTTAAAAAAAAACTAGTTAAAATTCATACGATTTGAAGCGGAACGTACGAGTTTCGACAACTATTTTCTTTTGTAATTATTAACTAACTTCACCTGTTTTTATTTGACTGATTCTAAAACTTTAAGTTTTTACATTAGGTGTTGTTTTATAAATATCCAGATAGAGAATAGACAAATGTAAGGTATGAAATCTTTATTTCTTTCATACTAGCTTTAGCCTGTAGCTTTTCTCGCGTCTAATTTGAATATCGCGTAAATTATATAAACAATTTGGAAACATGATAACCAAAAGTAGCCTACGTTACTCTACATTTTTTTAATAAAGTCAATGCAAAAACTCCATTTGTAAAAATGTTCAAATTCTTAGTATTCAAACGTCAAAAAAAAATCATAAAAATGTAATATCAGCTCTGTATTTATGGACATTTGGGGTTGGGTGTAATAACTCATGAAATGTATGTAAGGAGAGTCTGCCACTCCGTCGACCGGTGAAAAGTAAATAGGGTGCATTGTCGCCGCTTCCCGTAATCTCTTTTTGACTTAAAATACAAGCGTTTAAAGAAAAATTTCTTTATTTGGCAAAATTTTGTCCTTTATACCCGTTTCTAGAATTTCGAATATTCAGATTTCGGTTCGTTGCTTCGTTTTAAAATAGCTCCCGCAATGTCAATTCGCGGTTTTTTTTAAAACGTAGTTAAAGGTTATGTAAAACATTTATAAAAATAAAAATAATAAAATGTGACAGCTAGTTTGGATGTTTGTCCTTTGATCACGCTGAAAAATCTTAACTGACTTTGATGGGCTTAGAGAAGGATTTAGTTGACTTAGATTAGATTTTTGGCGAACAAAGCCCCGGGTAACAGTAATCTTAACACAACATACACTAGTTCGAGAAAATTGTTTCCTAGCCAGTTGACGAACCTACGCTATTTGATAGGAACATATGTCAATTCCATGTAAGTCGTGAATCGTGATCCGATAGATCATTGCGTTAAGTCAAATCCAGCCGATGCTGGAGTTGACATAAAGCAACCAAATCACTTATGAGTCAGGTTCCCTCATACTACTACAATGGAGTATGGACACTTAACAAATACAAACTCCTACATAAATCATCAACTATCGACTTACAGGACGATTCTATTAGGTCCTGTTTCACCGCTTACTGCTAAAGTTTCTGTTAGGCTATCCACAACTTTTCTGACATCTCGTTACAAAATCTGTCAAATAAAAGTAGAATCTGTCAAAAAAATAGACAACTGTAAGCGGTGAAACAAGCCCTTAATCGATTTTAATTATCTTAGAGATTAAAATATCCACTCACGAAAACTGCACTCCTTATTGAAAAACACGCCGCCGTTAACAAGCGCATAATCCTGCATTGATTGCTCCATACTTTATAGAGTTAAGAGAGTTTGCCGTCAAAAACATTTTTCTCGCAATTTCCACGGGCACTAGACCAAAATATCCTATATGGCTACCTTCATGGTGAAAATGGACGCCAGCATTGTGAGTCGATATGATTCGTAGAGCAAATATTTTTTAAATTAGGAGGTGCGGGCGCGATACAAATTTTATTTGACAGTTTATAAAACACTAGCTTTTGACAGCCGTTTCGCTTGTGTCTCTGCTAAAAATCTAGTTAATTTTCGTTTCGTTTGGGGGGTTCAAAACAGTCACCTCAATTTTTAATCTTATACTTATTATTATGTTCGTACATTTTAAGTAACTAAGACTAAAAAAAGCACACTAAAGTCGATTGTCCACCAACACCGTCAACCGGGAACGAGCATATTGCGGCCGGATAAAATGCAACTTTATGACATAGACTACAGGTTTCATTTTCCTGTACGCCTTTAATGACGGCTACGACATTGATGATAGAGCAATGTCGCTAAAAATGAGACTTATAGCCTAGATCATAAGGTTGCATTTTATAATGCCGAAATAATGTTGTTCTCGGTTGACGGTTTTGGTGGACAAACGGACAAACGGTGAAACAGGCCCACCGCTTACAGATAGTCTATTTATTTGACAGATACAACTTTATTTGAAAGATTTTGTATGGAGAATCTGTCAAAAAAGTTGTGGATAGTCAAATAGAAACTTTAAGAGTAAGCGGTGAAGCAGGCCCTAAATAGGCTTTCATCAAAACAAGCCAAGTCCAAATTACCATATTATTATTGGAAGTTTTTTGTTGGACATAAAAGCTATGAAATATAAAAAGTGTTACATAAATTCATACGTTAATGGTGTAGCCGTGTCCGAATCTGACCCGGATTGTTCTCTTATTGTGATTCAACCGAGAGAATCTGCGGTCTGAAGCCTGTTTTGCAATTCTGATACTTTCCTTGCGAAATTCTGAACACGACCCAATATGTTGTGGAATGTCATTTGAGGTACGCCTCAAAATGAATAACTCCTAATCAAAACCGCTTAGCTCATCAGATATTGAAACTTATTCGGTAAACTACGGTCACTTCCTAATAAGACTACTAAGGAGGTAGGACGATTAAAATGATCGCACCCAATAATTGTTAAAAACGTTCGAGGCATCCATCATTGTCTTAGTGCTAACAAAGCTGGGGCTAAGAGCGGTTTCTTGTCGGCGCTGGCGCTTTCCGTTCGGCGTCATCTCGCTATATTGAGATTGATGTACCGAACGCCTCTCTCCAGAATACTAAGAGGGTGGCCGCTCGCTCAATTAGCCACGATCAAGGGAATTTGGACTATGACCACACTTCGCATACTAAACGTCCCCATCTTTTCACGTAAGCCCCGCGATCAAAGTATTACAATCAACGAACTTGGTGATCGCTTGAAGTTCCCACTAGATTTTCTAGACGCCAGACGTGCATGAGAATGAGATGCAGCTGTCTCTCGTTTTCCGTCTAGAATGTTCTGCTAGTTGTAACGATTATAAAAATGAGAAGATGTATTATTTTCGCCCCCTAGTCACGAGTTTTGCGAAAACCTTAAAAGTTTATAAACTATGGGACGCATTTGGCACGCATGTAATGAAAATACTTGGAAAGCGACTAAAGTAATAACATTAGTAATGAGTTTTCGAAACTGCTGATACCAGTGAATGTTAGCTTAGAATATATTACAAAACTCTAAACGCATGTTGAATTGTTTAATTCTGCAGAAAATATGCTTACTGCTCTGTACCTACATGTAATGTGTCACGCGAGTGATATAATTTCAATAGAAAACCTACTTAAGTAGGTTTATGCTACTAGAGAAATTAGTTCATAGGCAGATGACGAACCTCCGTTAAGACATGCCTTTAGCTCGACCATAATAATGTTAGCGCAGCTTTTGAATCGAGGTCTTAAATATACAAAGTAGACCTTAGGCCAGCTTCTACTTTTCGTAACCGAAATAAAGTAGGCAAAACAATGTTATATACGGGTCAATATATGAAATTGTGCCTACTGTTTATTTTTATTTTTAGTATGAGCATTTTAACTAGAAAGATGATAGTGATATTTATTTTAAAACTAGAGCATAAAAAACTTTTTGAAATGTTATTTTTAGTGTTCAATAAATTTTTAACGATTTGTCAGTCACTACCGCACCAAGCCCTATTAGTTCGGCGCTAATGAATTCTAGAAAAAACATTATATAGACAACACTTTCAAGTAATTGAAAAGATTCTTTCAGCTCGTTCCGTTCGGTTATTTGAGCAATGATTTGAGGTATATTCATCACTCTTAATTTAAAAATTATAAATGGGAAAGTGCGTTTGTTTATCATTTCTTCACGTCGTAAAGTAGCAACAATTTCACTTGTTTATTTTAAAGAAAAATAGTTATATCAGGAAAATCACCAAGTTCCCAAGAGAGGCTTATAGAAATATTTGTATATTTACACGACTTTTAAATAAATTGAGCGAAGCAGCGGTTACTGGGCAAAAGGTAGGTACACATTTACTGAAAATGTATATGAAGGTTAAACCTTTATACCAGATACATAGACTCGAAGAGGAACCACATTCAAAACGGCAATATTACGGGAGTTACGTTTCCATAGTTTTATTATTCGTAGGTTAGTGTCAATAAACAATAACAATGCATTTCGCAGTCACTTAAATCACATTTAGGCGATTTAAAAAGTCATTGCCATAATTGATAGCGATGATTGGTTATGAACAAACGACATATAAATTCGTTCAATGAATACATTGTGAACAAAATTGTCTGCCGTCCTTTGGATGCAGCACATACATAAGCGTTGGCGGGGAGCATTTTATTTAGATTTTCGCCAAACTACAACTCTGCATTATGCGTACGACCAACATTGGCGACAGAGATCATTAACCCTGTGTCAAAAAAATTGTCATTTCTATACAAAATGCGACTGTCAACAAAGTGTTGTGTTGTCACGTCGTTGTGAACTACAACTATGTATTATGCGTTAGACCAATATTGGCGACAGAGATCATTAACCCTGTGTCAAAAATTTGTCATTTCTATACAAAATGCGATTGTCAAGAAAGTGTTGTGTTGTCTCGTTATTGTCAATCGCTGTTTGTATATATTACACTTTTTTGTTAATGTTGTTAATGACCGCTACAGCCAATATTGGGCGAACAGTCGAACATACACGGATTTTCATTTTATATTAGATACATGGTGAAGATCACCAGTCACAAAATCTTTTTGATATTACGAGTACATGAATAGGGAATGCCCGATTAAAATAATATTTTCCTTACAGTTTTTTTATGATCGTTTAATATACATTTGTGTGTTTATTTAAAAACATGAAATTCCGGTAAATATGCTCAAATTGTAGGCATCAATGGAAAATGGTAGGAATTTAGGAAGAGCGTGGAATACGATAACCAACTGTTCAAAACAATAATAAATAGATAAAATACGTTTATTTACGTTATTATTATATACGTTTATTTAGGATCACGACTGTGGATGTTTGTACGGTGATTGTGCCGATTATAAACGATCACACGATCAACGATCATCGCCGATTATGTAGAGCCGCCATTATGGTGAACTCACATCTATCAGAACCGAACAAGCCGAATATGAAACGAGTTTTAGATTCAATATGTTACCGGCAATATAACGCAGGAATTCTATATAATGCCTAGACAATATATAGAATGCCGGATGCGTTTAGGGAGTGCATGAATTGTTATAAATAACATCATCCATTAAATACTTTGCCTAGGTAAACTATAGGATTCCGAGGCATTGTATAAAATGCCTGCTGTTCTCCCGGTAATGTACAAAATAAACTGATTTTAAAATGTTAGTATGTATAACTTTTTAAAAGCAAAAGTGAAACACGATTTTAACCGACAACCACTGACAAAAAAGGGGTAACAATAGTTTCGCCAATATTGATTATAATTTTTATTTCTTTGTAGGATTAAGGAACACTCCTGTTTATTTCTTGAGATATAATTAATAGTTTTTTAATAAAAGAGACTAAAAAGCTGTGCGTAAATAACTTTCTACCTTTCTTTAAAAATACTTATTCAATTTTCTTGAAATTTTTGTGAATATTCCCTTAGTATAACAAAAAAGTGTAGTTCCGGAGATACACGAAAACAAACATAAAAGCATACATTCACTGTTGAAATTTGGCTCATTTGTGCAGAAGCTGATAAAGACATACAACATGTACGATAACTAGGCTATTCTACAAATTAGCTGTGGGATAGGCATACTTCACACTGGGCTGTCTCAAACTAAGAGACGACATATCCCTAAAAATGTCTTACATGCATATTTTAATAGATGCCCTCCTACATACAGCTCGAATAGACAACTCCCCATTTTGAAGTCGGTTAATGTTTGGCTTAGCTGGTATCGACTACCTATAAGATTTATATATAGTAAAGGATTTTATACATTGCCGGCTGCAGATTTGACATTCTATAGAATGCCTAGGGAATGTTTAAAATAAAACTATACTAACTACATTGACCAATTATTTTAGGCATTCTATACATTGCCTAGGCATTTCATAGACAGCCCGATTATACACATTGCCAATAATAGTTCGGTTAGGATAAATGTGATTTTCTTTATGAATTATAGAATTAAAGGTCTCCTTAGTCCACACACCAACGATCACCGAGCATTTATTAGAACTCGCTTGTAGCCTACATCTGAATAATGAATACAAAACATTGTATACACTAAAATGTTATCTTATTGTTTTTTTTATATATTTTTTTTATTTAAGTATATATATTTATCTTTTTCCCCGCGATTTCATAAATGTATTTTGCCTAAGTCAGGCTTTGTGTGTGCTATTTTTCTTTTATATCAAAATATTTCTTTAGTATGACAACATACTTATTATTTAAGTTATAACTCCGCGATTTCGGTGTCAGTAGACTATGAGGCTAAGGTGAAGTTTTTTTAGCGCCCATGTGTGTGCGCATCCTCAAGGACACTCTGTGTATTCCTTAATACTATTAATCAAACGGGAATGCGGATTCGAAATTATACACTTCAATCCGTTGCATTCACACGAATATTTTAAATACGAAAGTGTTTCTGTCTGTCTGTCTGATTTTGTTAAAATTTGGTATGGACGTACGACCCGGGGAAAGACATAGGATACTTTTCATTCGAAAGTAATGTACGGTTCCTCCACAATAATGGAAATTTGGCGTAACGTAAAAGCGGGCAATAAATAGTAGATTTTAAGATTTTCTCGTTAGTATATTATAAAGTATAACCTACCTATCGTAAGGTCTAACGTAATAGACGAATTTTTTTTAGTCAACCACTAGAATCCAACCAAGCTCTACCACTTTTTCATAATATTTAGGGAGCAAGCGAGCAGACGGGTTACCTGATGGAAAGCAACTGCCGTCGCCCATGGACATGCGAGATCCGAAGAGTGGCAAATGCGTTGCAGGCAATTTATGAGGGAATAGGGATAGGGGAAAAGGGAAGTTGGGCCACCGGTAAACTCACTCATTGCACGAAACACAGCACAACGCTGTTTCACGCCAGTTTTCTGTGAGTCCGTGGTATCACTCTGGTCGAGCCGGCCCATTTGTGCCGAAGCATGGCTCTCCCACGGCAATTAGCATCCGTATTATGTACTTGAGATCGGAAAGTGTCTCATTTGTACACGCCTCCACCGGGGTTCGAACCTGCACCCTCTTGAGTGCGAACCAAAGGTCTTACCCATTAGACCATGGACGCTCTAAGCTGTCTAATGTTCAGTCACTTACGATGTGACTGAACATAGGACAGTCTCCTAGTTGTTCTGAAGTAGATCATTGTCCGATAAGCAACACTTTCATTATATCGCATAGTCTTGAAAGCCATGCACTCATGTCTACCGAGTAGGTAATATTTTATATGCGGCAGTAGTTTATATTGTTAATACCGTCTGCCCGCGTCTTTGCTTGCGTTAAAAAGTGTTTATCGAATAAACTTTAATGCCATTTTTTCCCTTGATGGTATTATCAAAATTCTTTATTAGTCTTGACTCTTGGATGGATGCTTTTGACTTTCGTCATCTCATCTCATGCCAAATGTTAGCCCGATCCGTCTTTTGTGCGCTGGTAGATCACTATTCACTATGTTAGTCATTCAGCCTTCGAGTTTTATACATTTTTAAAGATTGTGCTCCACATTTTGTATTAGAGGTTCTGAGGGTTCCTCTTCTGCTTCTTCATAATGAGGAAGAACCGCAATAATTTGGGTTTCTCAACCGTTACCGCATCCTCATAAAAACCCTCTTCCGCTATCGCCGCCCTTAAATTTAAGAGGAATTTATGAGGAACTTTAGTGTGTGTGTTTTTATGTTGCTGAACGCTTTCTTAACTACTGAAGCGATTTTGATAATTCTTTATTGATTTGTTTTGAAAATTATGTTAAGTTCGTAGTTTGGTTCACTGGAAAATGTAAATTTAGCATATTTTTGTTTTTGTGCATCTAATTATGTACAGACCGGCTAATGGATTGGGTCCGCTAGTATTTATAATATCCTATCAACCTCTACCTCATCCGCATCCTCTTCCTAAAAAAATATTCTCTTCCTCATCCGCATCCTCTGAATTTACCCGTGACAATTCCTCTTCCTCCTCTTCCACGTAATCACTTCCTCAATAACCCTATGCTGTATAGAGTGGTTACAAAATTAACCCATTGCAGCGGCAGCGCCGCGTACGTAATAGTTAAAGAGTGACAGGATGGAGTAGAACTAACATTTTGTAACGTAAGTGTAATCATTAACTCACTTATTTTTTGAGAAGCGATCCTCATAACTTAACATTAAATCCACGTAATATACTTTACTAGCTGATGCCCGCGACTACGTCCGCGTGAAATTTTATAAATAAACTAATCGGTTCCTATTAGTCATAGCTATAGCCTATAGACTTCTGCAATAAATAAACTAACTAACATAAAAAAGTAATTTTCAATTCCGGCCAAACGTTCCTAAAATGAGCGCGTTCTAACAAACAAATTCTTCAGCTTTATATTATTAGTTTATTCTTATAATTTTCTTAATAAAGTATAAAATAAAGTCTTCAATTTACGCATAAACGTATTTATAAATAGTTAGTTACTTTATCTATAATTTACTTACGTCTTTATTACAATGGCTATACTGTTTTTGCGCCTTTGAAAATTAACCTGCTATGATCCGTAATGGTTTGTAATAATTATAATGGCTCATTAGTTTTATTCGGTGTAGCTTCATATTGAGTACGATTACTGGTTTGAAATGCCGAAAAACTAACGTTTTCGCGATTCTCATATTCGTAGATGGGCCTGCGCAAACCGCGTGACTTCTGTTGTCGCTTATTCCACGTAAAACTAGGGTTGTCTACGTCTTGTCTTTAGCTCAGGAAAACAATATTATTCTGTTCTTTGCATTTGCTAACATTTGCTATGAATATCTAGCAACTCTAGTAATCTAAGAAAAATAGAGCAAAAAATATATCCTCCATAAGTAGAGGTGTCTTAAAAAAGCTAAAATGGAGTGCTAAAGGTAACTTTTTAATTATTTCCGATATTGACATAAAGAATTCTGAGACAAGAAAATAATTAGCTATTGATATTAACTTCATTTGTCGTGATGCAGCGATGTCCCTACAATTTAAAGTTTTGCGGATA
Organism: Cyclargus thomasi; assembly: GCA_026546445.1. Taxonomy (NCBI): domain Eukaryota; kingdom Metazoa; phylum Arthropoda; class Insecta; order Lepidoptera; family Lycaenidae; genus Cyclargus; species Cyclargus thomasi. Next base: position 889 of record JAOTAV010078295.1, on the reverse strand, counting down.
CAAAGCCCGAGCAAAGACTTTTACTATCAGTATCGCAACCATTGCTCGATTCTGAATGAAACGTCAAAATTTTTCGAGAACAAATTATTCAATGTTCAGCGTTCGCCGTCTGCGATAGATAAAACTGGTTTTAGCTAAGCTGCTCTTTGATCGTCTGACGTCTCTCGAGTTAGGGCTATAGGAACACAGGAGCATCAAAAATTCAAAAACTTATCGAGTTTTATGAACATCGATACAGATATCGATAAGGATTTTCGAGTAGGTTTCACCAGGGCGCAGTTAAAATTAAATTTATGCAGTAACTGTAACGCTAACCACAGAACTTAATGAAACAATCATGATAAATATTAAAAAAAACATAGAAGGCTAGTTCTAAGTCATTTCGACAACATACCTACTACAAAATCGTTACTCGGTAAGGGTTTAGAGGGTGGAAACGTTATGACACGTTGTATGAAAACCGTTTGACGTGTTTTTATACGTTTTTGTCAATATAATAATTTTTAATTCTTTATAACATTTTGTCTTAAATCCCGCAAGAGTCACCAGTTTATTGCATATGTACATACATATATAGAAACTGACGATGTGTGTTTTGTGTTGTTTGTTCGTTTTATTCGCGGTCCATGACGTGTCTCCTACAAGGTTGCAGTTTAGCTTCAAATTTTAATCGCCTCATGTATAAAAAAAACTATTACGTAAGTGTTAATGTTTACTATTGACAACGTTTTACGATCAATTTGATTTTGAGCATAATTATATCCTCGTATAGATCAGTTATTTATACTAATATTATGAAATGTGGCTGTTGCCTGCGTTAGCGTGGAACTTTATAAACATACAGTTACAATAAGTAACATTTTATTTCTTAATTAATTTCTTTATAATC
>JAOTAV010078284.1:0-12717 GCA_026546445.1 Cyclargus thomasi | reverse complement strand
TACAGACAAACATTACCTTTTTACTTTTTTCGTATTACAACGTCTTAATATTCTAACTGATTAAATACTAGTTTGGTTGTCTATGAATGGATTTTAAACATGTTGGTGACATTAGGGAACGTCAAACTTCACGTATTTGGTGTCACGTGACTGCTAACTTGGCTGGGATTGAGAGGTCATAATAACCCCCCAGAGCCGACTATTCTACTCTACACGATTCGTCGTTTGAAATCGTTGATTCTGAAGACGGGTCAATAAACGATTACAAGATCAATTATCATCAGCTATTATATCCCCTATAATAAATTTATAGCCTCTTGAGTTATATCTACAATCAGAGAAGTAGAAACAGATACAGATCGTGGGAAAATTGGCCACGTTATAATAAATCCAGCCGACAGATCACGACTTATATGGAAATGACATATTCCGACCTCACGTAGGTCCGTCGACTGGCTTTTTTTTTAATTTCCCCAATTATACATTCACATATTATACAATGTGACACAAAATATCGTGGAGAAATATAAACAGCGTAATGTACAAAATGAAATAAAAAATACATATTTTGCATTTTTACAATTTTGCTCTAATAAAAAAAAAACAAATTTTCCCAAAAACTCCTAACATCATACTCACCGCGGCTTGCCCCGCCCCGCGCTCCCCTACCTCATCCCCCCGCTACTACATTATGCGACGGTAACAATGCTGCTGTTTTTACAGAGACATTTCAATGAAAAAAATTATTCCTTTCTTTATAAACTAATTATGTTTTATATAATAAGTGATACAGAACCCCAGGAATAAATTTCGCCGAAATTTTCTAAAAAAAATCGAAATATATACCTATTCTACATTCTCATATTGACAATTATACTCACTCTCAAAACTGCTTCACAGAAGTAACTTGCACCAAATATGTAGATTTCTTTTTTCGCTGTATCCTGAAGTTTGCAGTGGTAAGTTTTGCTGTGGTGTGGTATAGTCTGCTATGAAACTGATCAGACTCAACAGAAAACGTTGTTTATATGTATAAAAACGTTTTGGTAACGATGAGACGGCATTTTCTGTGGCCTTGGTGAGTAATCTGCAGGTGGATGATCAAAAATAATAATTTCGTTGTGAAATCAAAACAAGGAGCATTTGGAGAGAGAACAAAAAGACTTTTAAGAACTTGGCTTTGACATACAGACGGACGGACAATCGTGGCATATCTACAAGAGTTCCGTTTTTGCATTATGGTTCCGGAAGCCAAAAAAGTACTTTACGCTGAGGCACTTTCACAGTAAACTTTATACAGTAAATATGATGTCCCGAACTACCGTTGCTCAAAAATTTGTTTATTTCGCAGGATCCGTACATTTTTTCGTGATTAAAAATCTATTATGTCCTTTCCCGGAACTCAAAGTATATCCGTACCAAACTTTAGCAAAATCGGTTCAGTCGTTTGGCCGTGAGGAGGTGATAAGCAGACAGACAGACACACTTTCACATTTATAATATTAGTATGGATACTCTAAGAACTAGAAATCAAGTCTTCCATGAAATTTATCAAACAATGTTTTTTCAAATTTTGCATCAGATCGGACCACAGAATCGCGTTCTATCTACTCCTAACTCCATACTAACTTTAACCCCTTCGTATCCCCTTCGGAGATGAATTTTGAAGAATCCCTTCAGTCACCATCGTCATACGGAGAACACTCACCCCAAATTTCATGTTTCTACGATCAGTGGTTTAGGTTATACGTTGATTCCTAAATGTATATATAGTACAGAACAAAGGATTTTATACAATGATGACTAACTGTTGCCCGCGACTCCGTCCGCTTGGTAACTTTTCTTTTGGAATTTTTTCGTATTTTTTTTTTTGCTATAAATTTCACGGAGATCGAGACCTTTCCGATCGTGCGTTCTGATAGCGTCATAATATATTCGTATATATACATATACGTATTAATGTTATAAATGGTCGTGTTCGACAAACCTTGATGTCAAACACGACCATAATGCATTCCAAATTGCACCCTCAGTTCATGGCGTAAGATTGAATTGAGGGTGCATCTTAGATATTAATGTTGTAAATGTTGTCCATCGAGTATAGCTATTTTCTATCGTCCGCCATGAACTGAGGGTGCAATTTTGGATTGCATCAAAGTGCACCTTTGCGTGATGTTTGTTCCCGCCATGTAGAACCCCTGTTAAGGCCGGCCGTATGCGCCGCCGTAGCACGCAATGCATTCAGATTTCCGAAACTGGAACACGAATTCGAAAATCGAATACGTGGAAACGTGAATTCGGCCAGCCCAATACATTGAAATTATTTGATTTGCTTATTTCTATGGGCAAATCCAACGTTGGAACGCTTGCACATACAAATCACGAAAAGCCGGCAAGTTCGAGTTCTACTTGCGCCTAAATTGCAAAACCTGTTTCTGAAAGTTAAACAGGTATATCAATCGACCACGACATGTTAGCGCCAGCACTATACAGATGACAACTAGCGACATCTATTATTAAAAGAAAGGAAATGCTGAAAAACACGCTTGTTGTACGAGAGCCCTCAAAAATTATGGTCACCGAATGGCGCAGCGTAACACTATGAATGTTTTTTTCTAATAAGCCTCATTTGTCCGCTCGATGCATATATAACTTAAGTAGAACAATTGGTTACTTGACTATTGGTTGTTTATTATAATAAATTTATAGTTATCTGTATTTTAAATTTAAGGTCTTGAAGTTTAGAACGTTATGTCTGGACAAACTCGACAAAAGTTTATAGGCGTATCAAAACATAAATTGTAACTAGATATAAGAAATTGAAAAGCCAGTGTCAGCTTACATTTGACTACAAAATAAATATTATGTTAAGAGAAAACTCGCTTGCTATCCTGGCTTGAACAACTGGCTTCGTCTATCCCGAGCATTAGAGTTTATATGCGTCGTTTATATACAGTTTATTTGGATAGTAAAGCGCTGAAAGTGAAAAAAAAAATTGTTTTGTATGGACAAGCTCAGAAAACGACGCTTGTCCATACGGTTTACAAAAAATATTGACGGTGTCAGCGTAAAATAAATAGATAGATTGCGCCTAAAAAATAATGAAACAAAAACATATGTAACAATAACAAAATTTATTAACAATATAAAACACAGATTTGTTAGTGAGTTTTCGTGGACACTGGGCGGATGTAAATATCTACCTACGACATTATTCAAGAGACGCTTAATTATTACAACGCCTTTCATTTCATTATTAGATCAGGGGGGGGTATTATGACCATTACAAACCTACATGGTTCCAGGCAATTCAATATACGGCCAACAATTACCTTGTTCTCTTTTCGTACTACAACATCTTATTAGAATAATAACTAAGTCAATACTAGTTTGGTTGTCTATGAATGGATTTTAAACATGTTGGTGACATTAGGGAACGTCAAACTTCACGTATTTAGTATCACGTGACTGCTGACTGGCTGGAACTTGACTGGGAATAACCCTCCAAAATATTATCATGCCTCTTCTAACATTAACACAAGGAACGAGATAAAACGATTTTTAGATAAAGATATTTAGCTAAGGATGTTGAAAATTGAGCATTAATACAATTTTAAAGTATTTCAATCATAACTGAACACATCAGTAACCCGCGAAGTCGCTTTCCTAAAATCCGTATTCGGATTTCGGCGCCTTGTCATTGAAGGCTTTGACCTTGGGCAGGTTGTAGACCGTGTCGTAGATCTGCCTGAAGCTGGGGTACTTGGTGTCCAGGTCTGGCATCTGGAGTATCACCTTCAGGTGCTCGTAGACGCCAGCGAACAGGAAGTCCGCCCAGGTCAGCTGAAAAAGAAAAAAATTTGAAATTCAGATATTTGAAGATACGAAAAAGTTTATATATGTTTTGCACTTTTTATCTTTTCTCCATTCAAATTTCTGAAATATTTTGGGAATATGTCCAATACTAGAAGTGGCACATGTTACTCTCTGTCATTTCAGCTTTAAATTTATTTAAAATATAAAAATATGGATTGTTGTAATTTTGATGAGAAATTAATGAGAAATTAAACCTTGGACTTTTTTCGAGAATGTTGTAAGAAAAATGGACACCGGTTATAGCATAGCCTTAGGAATTTAGAAGTTCTTTTCGACATCGTATTCCTGACTAGAATTAAACTAGGAAGACCACTTCGTAAAATTTTGTTACGCAATGTAACTTATTAAATAAAATTTATTAAATAAAGACTTTCATACACAGGGTGTAACAAAAGTAAGTGATAAAACTTTAAGGATCGTATGTGTCCCTAATAAAGAGTTAACTGTGAAAGAGGCAGCGCTGATAGCAAAAGAAAGCTTCGTAATTTGTATGGACAAGCGCCATTTTTGTATATACACAAAGATTTTTTTCGCTTTCAACGCTGCCACTTCCACAGTGAACTGTACAGTTCACTGTGTGTATAACACAGGGCCACATATGATCCTTAAAGTTTTGTCACATACTTTTGTAACACCCTGTATTCACGCTCGAGCAAACAAACTCTTTCTTTTTGGATGTCGTTCAGACACTTTGGTTGTTGAAGCTGCTTTAAGAACCTTACTTTTCCTAGAGCCATATGTCCGTTGTTTTTCTTAATCATCTCGTCCAGCTTAGCCAGAGCCGTGGGGTAGTAGTCTTTCACTAGAGCCTCGTGCTTGGCAGCTTTAGCCGCCTCGTCCTTCTCGTAATGGGTCGTGTATGCCTCTGTAAAGTTATAAAAGTGTTAATCAACTTTTTCTTGTCCCAGACAAATCTCTGAATAAAAAGTCAATCAGCGTATTTTTCATCGATAAGATAGACAATGAAATATTTTAACTGATAATTTACTAAATAAATACTAAATCAAAACATTTCTATGTATAAAGTCGGTGGTCCAGGGGGCAAAATCATATTTTCATACAAATTCAGGGACATTTTTGTCCCCGGGCAACTGCTTGTAAATATATAAGAACTGTGTTTTTTTTTCTGAAATTCTCAGTTATAATATTGGTCTCGGTATTAAGATAACATGTATATGATTAGATATAAATTAGGTATTAGTAATTATTACGGTTTAAACTCGTAAATGCAGAAATTGCGGTACAAAAAAAAAGTTGATTCAACCAAAAACATTGTTACTTCAAATACTTTTTAACAATTCGCTGGAATGGTCTTATCTTGTTTTGTTTGTTACTTCAAATGGGAAAAAGAAGATAGGACAAACCATGTAGGAGTTCGACAAGCTGCTAGTAAACGGAAGGAGCATTAATTATTTATTAGTAAATCTTTAAAGACAAACATAGAGACACGTTAATTTTACGACATACAGCGTCCATGGATCAGTGGGTAAGACCTTTGGTTTTTCTTCCTTTGCACTCGAGAGAGTGCAGGGTCGAGCCCTGGTAGGGGCGTGTACCGATGAGACATTTCCGATCTCAACTACACAATACGGATGCTCATTGCCGTGGGAGAGCCATTGGTATTCCAACTCTCTGGTCGAGCCGGCCCATTTTGAGCTTCAGCACGAATGGGCCGGCCCGACCGGAGTGATACCACGGCCTCACACAAAACAGGCGTGAAACCGGCTAACTTCCCTGCATCATATTTTTGCGACGGAGGTTAAAAATGCTTAGAACCCAGTCGTTTTTATTTCAAGACACTTGTAATGAGACACAAGAGAATTGTACTCACTCATACGGATGTCGTAGAAGAAGTCGACATTCTGGTCGATCTGGAAGCTGTCCTCCAGGTTGTCTCCGGCCAGTCCGTACTTGTGGCCGAGATAGCGCGCTATGGCCAAGCTCTGGGAGTACTTCTTACCGTCGATCACTAGCATGGGCAACTGACCGAAAGGCGTGTCTGAAAATATAAGATGGCTGAATTGTAATTGATTCCTTTACAGTCGGAAAAACCTAGTGGGGACTTAGCCAAGACCTTAACGTTATCGCTTTGTAGAATCGCCAGCATTCGTTACGTCTTATTTCTATAATCATTTATTTGACCTTTCTTATTTGTCTATTATATAAAAATAAGTCGGGTTTTTCTTCCTGAATTCAGGACGCACGAACCGTTTTCGACGGTTCTACATTTGTTGGAAAGGTCTCCGTGAGGTTTATAGCAAAGAAAATCCAGAAAAATTTTTCAGTAGGAAAAAAGTGAACGTTATTTTTTTACATGCAGCGCCATCTCTGATACCTCGCATGCACTACAACGGCAGTCGACAGCTACTCATTGTACTTTGCACAGTTAATTTCACATATTAGAGTTGAATTTTTTCATTGCGGTTTCTGTTAAAGGGACACTAAGTGTGATAAGCATTTAATTTTACTAAACAATTATTCTCAAATTCTTACCTCTCTACCTTACTCTACTCTTACTACGCGGACGGAGTCCCGGGCAGCAGCTAGTAAACTTATAATGAAATTAAAAAAAAGTAGACGGTGGGTTTTGGACTCATGCCCCTTCGAATTTAAGCTCCGATCCACTCGGCCAAACTGCTGATAGCTACGTATCGAATTTATAAAGGGTTCCAAATTATAAGATTTGAATATATTATAATTCGGAACCCAGATTTCTGAGATATGATCAGAAAAGCACTCATATATTTTTTTTACATATCGTCGTTGCGCCTACGAAACCGCGTAAGAGCAGTTTGTTAATACCGCGTGACAGCAAAACGCGCATAATTCAAACATCGCGCCAGCCGACTCTAAACGCCTATTGGCTATTATTAGACCTCACCTGATTTGAATTATCCAATTAGAAACGTCGGTTGTGCTTTCGAAACCGAATTAAAACACCCGGAATATTACGTTTTTACTTGCTCCTGTGAAATCATCAAAAAGCAAATACGCGGTATTTACGAGTTGCTCTTACGCGGATTCGCACGCGCAGCGACGAGTTATGCCAATTTTTCGGTTTTAATTAGGCTACTTACTGGGCTTGAACTTCGGCCACTCATCATTAAAGGATAGGCGATGGTCGTTGAACTGTACGTCGTTGTACGCCAGCAGCAGACGAGCCGACTCGCCCAGACCCTTAAGCGGGAAGTAGTAGAAGTCCACCTTCGACATTATTGCTGTAAGGGCAAAAAAGGCTTTAGAAAGTATGTATCATTAGTGTGGAGGTATATAAGATCTCCGACTCCAACCAAGCAAGGTGTTATGCGCGGTCGGGGGGCAATTCTCAGGATGTGAGAAAAAGTTCATACTCGGATAAAATATCGCTTATACTTTTCGCCATCGACCTACTACGGAAGGTTTGTTGTATTTTCATTCTCTCTCTTCACACTCGAATTTCGTGAACAGGATGAAACGTTTCTGGTGTAAAGCGCTGAAAATACAATAAACTTTGTTTTGTTAAATCGATTACTAATCGGGCGCGGTCAACACTAGTCGCGTCGGCTCACGCGCATCCCTAACAGAGACTCTCTCGAGTACCTGTTAGCTCTTAAAATGGCGGATGAAAGTTTTGAGTTTAAAAGGTTTATATTAACTTGAAAAAGTTGATTAAACGTTTTTCAAGACATATCTTTGTCTTTCAACTTCTTGATAGTTTCGATCGTAAAAAGTTCACACTCAATATTTTATTCGAGTGTGAAGTTTTTCTCACATCCTGAGAATTGCTCCCCCGGTTATAAATCCACTTCACTCGTACTCATTGCTCACGTGGGCTGGGCAATCGACATACGACCGGCTTAGCTACACTTGTTGATATTTAGAACCTGTTTTAACGATAGCGACACATTACTATTCTTTTTTTTTTTATTACAAATTTCAAGACGTCTATAGGCTTATGCCCATATCTTTTTTTTTAAATAATTACTGTGTTACAAAATCGATTATGATGCAGCTGAAAGAGCGAGCTCATCCACGGTTCCGTTCTATTCGAATTAAAAAACTTTAACTGCGATCATAGGTTTGAGTCTAGTAGAGTTTTAGACTTGGAACTGTGGTTCTTAACCGGTGGTTCATGGACCACTAGGAACTACCACTATTTTTACACTCCACAGGTGTCCCCGGGCGACGGCAGTTGCTTTCGATCAGGTGACCCGTCCGCTCGCTTGCCCCCCTAATTTCAGTAAAAAATTGGTCATGTTTAACGCAGCAAGTACTAATTTGAAAAACCGCGAAAAGTTTCCGTTTCAAAATCTAAATGCACGTATATAAAGCTGACGAGTTTGTTTGTACGCACTAATCACAGGAACTAATAGCCGGTATGGAAAAAATATTTTTGTGTTAGTCCATTAATCGAGGAAGCCTATATGTTATATAATATCACGCTACGACCAATAAGAGCCGAACAGTGATCAAAAAATGTTGTAAAAACGGGATAATATAATAAATTTTCACGCGGACGTAGTCGCGGGCAACGGCTAGTCGTCGATGAGGACTCAGAAAGAATTGTTTTATTGACTCAGTGGAATATTTGCTTACAACAATTGAAGAGATAAGTAGAAGAAGCGGATAACTAACATTTTGCAACCTTTGAGTATAAACTAATTTTCTCCATGAAATTTTCACAAATCATGCCACTTCCCTGTTTTATTATATAGCTAGTGTGTAGTGTAGCTACACATAAAACCCATATTATTTAAATTTCAAATGATTTTTCGGGTCGAAAAGCGTCCATTACCGCAAAAATCCGGGAGTTTTTAAAAATGTTAGTTATCTGCTTCTTCTACTTATGTCATCAATATATCCAAACCGACTTCCTGGCAAGTGGTAAGGGCTGTCCCAGTATTATCCACAACGTTTACAAACCCTAACGGTATACGTACCTACTAATTTTTACGACGGTTAATGAATTTTCGCGTTATTAATTTGATCAATAAACTCATAGATAAATATTATATATAATTATATTACTATAACTGGCTGTAAAGATTGATCGGTTTTCAAGTATTTTTTAGAAAATCATAATTATTAATATACGAGTGTTTATAATTATGATGTTTTAAAAATGCAGAAAAATGTTTTTTCGCGATTTAACGTTACTTCGTTTGATGTAAATATCTAGTTTTATTGTTATTATTATTATATTATATTATTATTATACTTCCGAATTTATCCAGTATCGTGACTAGCGCCATCTAGACTTAAGAGGTTTTTCCCGTATACGAAATTTTGTATGGGATCTGTAGGTCTATTCATGTATTTTATTAAATGTTATTATTAAATTTTATTAAATAAGATAACACATAAAGATATATTTAATACTTAATATCGGAATATTAGTAACCTTGGCCGTGTATCATACGACGGCATCTTAAGGTCAAGGTCCATATTATGCAATACCAAACTCGTAATATTCGTTATCTATATATGTCCTGACTGACTCACTGATTCATCATCGCCGAGCGAAAACCGTTTAAGCTTCAGCCATTAAATTTGGCGAGTAGGATTGTTTTATTGGTTAGACACCAGTAAGAAAGGAATTTTAAAAATTCTACCCCTAAGGGGTGAAATAGGAGTTGAAAGTTTGTATGAAAGTTCGTCGATTCAAAATAAATAAATACTTCCAGGGGGTGAAATAAGGATTGAAAGTTTGTATGAAAATACTTCTTAATGCGAGCGAAGAGCGAAAAATCTAGTCTATTATATAACAAGCTAAATGTTTCAAAACAGAAAACCCGACTGCAGGAACCATTGCAATTTAAATATCAAGTTATGTATATTTCTTGAGTGGCTATTTAAAGCCCTTCATTTTGACATCGTTCTCGACCTAAGTGGGCTTAGAATTTTTTAGGACCTCACAAATTTGATTTGCAAATCCACCACTTTGTTTTTTTTTTAATTTTTAATGTACACAGTGTCACGTGTGCCATCAAGAGTCATTAGGCTGCAGAGCGTGCCAAACAATTATACATACATACTATACATATTATACATACATACATACATACACACTCTCGAAAAACATAACCTTCTTTTTGGCGCAGTCCGTGATGTTTATATAGCAAAGAAAAGTTAGAAAAATTTTCGAGATAAAAGCAGGAAAACATGGAAAATCACTCTCTACATGCAGCGCCATCTCTGACACATAGCATTCACTACATCTATGCTGTTAAACCAATTACCTAAATATTTAAATAATATAGTACCTAATAAGGTAGACAATAGCTCATGGAAGACAATAACTCCTATATTTTACGTACCTATTCAAAACTCTGAAGACAGACATAATATATTATGATGATTTCAATTAATCTTAAATAGACTTATACCCATTGACTAGACATTAGAAACCATCCATAAAGTACGTCACACAAATTTCAAGATTTTATGAAGAGGAGACATTATAGTATGATGTTTTCTTTCCTCGTATAAAAAAGATGATTTTGCCACTATACAGGTGTAACAATAGCAAGTGATAAAACTTTAAGGATCGTATGTGTCTCTGATATATAGTTCACAGTGAAAGTAGCAGCGCTGAAAGCGAGATTTTTTTTCTTTTGTGATTTGAATGGTCAAACTCATGTCGTTCGGGCGCTTGGCCATACTAATCACGATTTCTTTTTGCTTTCAGTGCTGCCACTTTCACACTGAACTCTATATCGGGGTCACAAGTTTTATCACATACTTTTGTTACACCCTGTATAGCACCATGACTTTTCATTAGAATTTGTTGCATTCTAATGAAAAGTCACGTAACTTTTATACAGCTTGATCCAGTCCGTTATCTGTTGTACAATCAGAGAAATTGAAACAGATACAGATTGTGGATCTTAGTAATTTGGACGGGCTATGTCAAACCCAGCCCACAGATCACGACTTACATGGAATTGACGTCCGACCAAATGAAGTAGGCCTGTCAGCTGGATCTCTTTCAATTTCCCCCTTTATACATTCCAAACTAAATTGGTTTAAATTGCTGCTCTGACAGTCGACGTCCGACTTTCATACCAATAAATATATAAATACGTACAAAATATGTTTCTTTACTCGACTGAAAATCAAAATCATTTATTTCTGAGTAAATTTGAATGAAATGTTTTCAGAATGTCAACATTAGAGATTGCAACCCCGCACCGCGAGATCCCGCAGCTCCGTGGACGACAACCACAATCCCACGACCCACAAGTCCAGCAACGCCACTATTTATCAGTCACTAGGTTCACTACAATAAAAGCATATCATACACACTACATAAACATTTTCAAAGCTTCAGACTCTGGAGAATTTCAATGCAATGAACCCAGATATTTCCCACTTAAAGTTTCTTAAAGTATGTGAATGATAATAATTATGATAGCAATAAATGAACATTAATAAGATTAAAATTACCGATAAACAAATTAGATTTAGGGCCTGTATCACCGCTTACTGATATGTGTCGGATAGTCAATCCACAAATATTTTGGTAGATATTGTATGGAGAAACTGCCAAAAAAAGTTGTGGATCGCCTAACAAAAACGTTTGTCAGTAAGAGGTGAAGCCTTAAACTTGGAAAAAAAACTTTTCTCATTTGAAATGTAGCCAAGTTTCCTCAACGAATCGGTTTAATTATTCAAATTATAATACAAATAGTTATTTTATTATTTTATTTTTCTTAAATTCTTAAAAACATTTGATAACGTACCGTGGTACCGTAGATTAGAGACGTGGTAACTTAGATTTACTTAGAACTTTATAAACATTTTACAACATTTTAAGATTGGCTTCAAATAAACAAACTTTTTAGCTTTATATTATTTGTATAGTTTTTTTAATCAAAATTACTTATATACTTACAGTATAAGCTCACCTAGTTCACAACACTACCACAGCGAGGCTATCACGCGACTGGTGTATATATGTACATTAGTAAACTTAACTGTACTACCGATAAAGCGATATACACTACACAATACAAACCTATACAGTAGAGCAAGGCTGTTCGACTCTAGACTCGACCACACCACAGTGTGACCTTAGTGGCTACACTAAGCTGTCTAAAACCGAGCTCGTAAGTGAAGCATAAAATACATAAGCCCTACAGTACGCCCACGACAGACACCCTAGGTTCGTCCAGAACTTTTACGAAAACGATAATATTATAATACGAATAGTGTCTTGTGAAAATGTGTATTTATAATTTTACATAATGTCACGTGACTATAGATCGAAAAGAACAGTAAGATCTGTTCCGCTCAAAAAATTATCGTAAGACCACGCTTATGCACGAGATTTCGGTCAATTTTGCTTGAAGTCAAGTTATTTGATATTTACCTCCTTATTCATAATAAAATAAGAATATTTACACAATGTTTAGCTAATCACGATTAGCAATCATTTTCTAGAATATTGAAAATGTCACACGACAAAAAGGGACAATGAATCTTGATTAGTTAAAACTGTTGAAATATTTTTAAGAATAAGTGGACTAGTGCTAATTTTATAAGTTGCAAGGTTTTCCACTAAAAAAGGATACTGGATGTAAATCCTACTGTGTATAATTCTAGCATGTTGCAACATAATATGTAACTCAAAACAGATATTTACGAATAGAGATAAAGTTAATACAGTTATGTCTTGTTAACAAGTATTAAGTAGATAAGTAGGTAACTAAATTTAAAGTGACTTAATTTTAAGTATATGTCCAAACGTTAAGCTTTTTAGTTGGTTCAAGATGGCCAATAACAATGTACAGGGGGGTTATTATGACCTCTTATTCCCAGCCAAGTTCCAGCCAGTCAGCAGTCACGTGACACTAAATACGT
>JAOTAV010078262.1:0-12719 GCA_026546445.1 Cyclargus thomasi | reverse complement strand
TGTAACTTTGTTGTTTTCAATTTTATCAAAAAACTGATTGGACTACATCGTTTTTCAATAACGTAAGATTTATTTAAATAAATAATAAAAAACCAAGCATATTCCTTATTCTGTGTCCATCCAAATCCATGATCGTAACGTTACTTTAGTTTGACTGCGTAATTTTTAACAAGGTTCCTAAGCCCGACCTAATTAAATAGACATTTCTATTTTAAAAATAGCAACATTAGACACTCGTAGTATCATTGCATCAAATATGTTTTTGATAACGCTATCGTTAACATTTCCCGGAAGTCAGTAATCCGAAATCATAGACACAACCGCGATAGCATATCAACTGTGCATGTTTCACTAATTACTTGTGCTAACACTGCTATTGACACTATCGACTTTATAAATACTTAGCTGACCCGGCAAACGTTGTTTTGCAAAAAAAAATTACAGTTGTACTGCCCCTAACATTTAGGGGGATGAAAAATTAATGTTGGCCGATTCTCATTGAGACATATAGGATAAGAACAAAAAATTTCATCAAAATCGGTCAAGCCGTTTCCGGAGGAGTATGGCAACGAAAACTGTGACACGACAATTTTTTATATATAGGAAATGGAAGTATCTTTACTCTAATACGCGAGTTGAAAACTTTGTACCTCTTTTTTAAGAAAGACGCGTAGATGTAAAAGAATGAAATTTCTCCCAGTAGAAAGTTGTACTTGACATGGAGGAGAAGCGTGGAATACCAATATTATTTTAGAATATGCTTTAATTTTTCATGTTATTAATAAATAAAACGCTACACATACTACAAAACTCACACTACTTTATTTTGACATTACACGATAATCATACACGAAATACTCTTTTGTCTATGGTTGAAGTTTTTTTTTAAGAAAATTGAATTACCTGGTAACGAGACCTTTAAGCCAAATTTTTATAGCACCTTTATACGATGTAATTTCGATCACAGGGCAACTTCTAGTATTTTCGAAACACAAGTGGAACCGAAGCAGACGTTGTCCTGCCGGGGTTTGCGAATCTAAACCATGTCAAAATTCTAGAATAAATGTTTTTTATTAGTTATTATTATTTTCAAATCTCTTAGAAAATTTACAAAAAATTTCTTTAAACTACGTCCAGTCTCTTGGGATCAGTTCAGTGACAAAGATTTACCATTGCTTAATTTTAGTCCAAATGCCTTCGATAGTTTTACTTTTGAAATTCAAAAAAACAAAAGAATTTTACTGCAGACTGCTAGACCATAAATACTACAGAAGCTTCAATTTAGACTGTCGTTAAAACTTCTAGAAACGACTTAAGAGTTAAAATAAAATATTCAAAAAATATTTTATACAAAACTAGTTTTTAGTAAAATCAAAACTAAAGCATATTAAAACGAGGCTACATGGCACAAGAATTAATATTCATGTGTCCACGACTTCGGCAGATGCGCGGTGAAATTCCTAATTGTGTGTGTGTATGTCACGTCGCACATCGCAAACCGGTATTTTGTTGCTTCGTGACTTATTCATCGAACATTCCAACGAAAGGGGCATTAAAATATTGATCGGTACATCCATAGTCCATACTAATATTATAAATGCGAAAGTAGGTCTTACCTTTTTCACGCCCAAACCACTGAACCGATTTTGCTGAAATTTGGTACGGAGATACTTTGACACCCGGGGAAGGAATTTTTTTTTCAAAAATTGTAATAAACGAATTTTGGCGTAACGAAGTTGCAAGAATCATTTAGTAAATCTATACTAATAATATTAAGCTAAAGAGTTTGTTTGTTTGAACACGCTTATCTCAAGAACTACTGACCGGAATGGAAAAATTATTTTTGTGTTGGTTAGTCCACTTATAGGGGAAGGTATAGCCTTCCAAGCAGTAATCATTTTGCAAATTCAACTTGATAGTTTTGTGTTGGTCGTAAGTAATGGTTAAGTATTAATAGGCTAAGAAATAAATGATTTGAATTTAAATTTCTTTATTAGATATATTAAAACGTTGACTTAAGTTAGTCCTGTAGGTAAGTAAGCTTTTTTTGCAGAGGACTTAACAAGCTTACTTACCTACAGCAGAAGAAGCTTACTTACCTAAACTAACTAAAGTCAACGTTTTAATGTATCTGATGAAGATATATAAATTCAAATCACTTATTTGAGAAAGCTCAAAAAGCCTAACAAATATCAGTTTAATTTCCATGTAAAGTTAAGCGGTATAACGCTAGTCCGACGATAATAAAAACCGATTGTTTTCTATGAAAATTACACGTTCGTATCGTACAATAGGCCAAAAACATGTCAAGGCAATAAAATAATAAATGGTCTTCACATGTGGCGGTTATTTTTCAACGTGAAATTAGTAAACTACCGGAAATTATTATTCTCTTCTAATTAAAACTGTACGGTATTTGGTTTGTTGGCGACTCCGGCTATAATCCGGTGGAACAATAGTATAGGCTCAATTCCAAATAAAAAGAAAAGAAATAATGAAAAAAAAAATTCAATACACAAAAGTCACGAATTGAACAAACGCGGTAGTTGAGAGGAGAAAATTTGTGCCACAGTGCGATCAAACATTCTCCAATTTCCTTCTGAATAATTTCTCTGTGGGTCCCTAGCCAGCTTAATCATGTTCCTCGGTCTCCCTGAGATCATATCATAAGGTTTTTGGTGGGATTCCCCGTGCCTTTCGAGGCGACACATGATATATAGGACAAAATTTAATTACCAGACTATGTAACATAAATACGAGTGGCCTCTATACTCTGGTCTCATTTTTTTTTATAAAATAAGGGGGCAAATGAGCAAACTGGTTACCTGATGGAAAGCAACTATCGCCGCCCATAGACACTTAAGAGGGAATACGCTCTCTTCTTGAAGGTTTGTAGGTCGCGGTAGCGGTCCGTAAATACTGCTGGTAATAGTTAATTCCACAGTTTTACTGTGCGAGGCAGAAATTTACGCGAAACTCGTACTGTGGAAGACTGCCATTTATCAAGACGGTATGGGTGGTAAATTTTCCGCGTAGGTCGATGGCGAAAAGTTGCAGGTGGAACGATTCCGAACAATTCTTCCGAGCACTCCCCGTGATAAAAACTATAAAGAGACCGAAGCTACATCTCGACGCAACGCATTTAAATAAACTATTGTACAAGTAGGACCAGGTAGGATGCTAGACCATGATTTACACTAGCAGTGACAGGTACAATTTCTGAATGTTTTCCCTTTGATAAATAAGTCGTCTAGATAAACATTTCACCAGATATCCTTTTTTGAATATTATCTTTATTCTGTTTTGATCTCATCTTGATTTATTTTATGTGAAACTATACTTTTATTCTAAATACACATGATATAACACTTTATTTTATAACAACAAAGGAATCATCGGAAATAAACCACGTAGCATGAAACACAGCATATTGCATCTTGATAAGCTCATTCGAACACTATGCGATATACACATGAATGCACAACACATTACATTCGATTTTGCCCGAACAGGTAGCAACATCAGGCTTTTCTTCCGTGTCAACATTACGTCAATGACATCATTAACCAGATGATGCCCGCAACTCCGCTGCGCCAAAATTAGTTTGTCGCATCGGCACCGTAATTTCTTCCGGGATAAAAAGTACCCTGTGTCCATCCCCGGCACTCAGAGTATCTCCTGGGAGCTTTAGAAGACTCGATAGTACCTACGACAAGAAAAGTCACCACTCAGCATACCTACCTGCCTAATTTTTTTTTTATAAAACAATAATTGATGTGAGTTTTTGTGGCTCCATCAGAGGCCAGATAGGTGGAGTTGCATCTTTAATTTGCGCATAGTGATTATCATGAAGATGGGACAAAAAGTCTATTATTAAAAATGTGAATTCGGTCATAGAATAGTTATTGAATGTTAGTAAAAATAAACTTAAAGGTTCATTAATTTACAAAGAAATTTGTATAGTTATGAATTCAAATTAACAAATTGTTTTTTAATCTTTATCAACTTTATTGTGTGTGACTAAATTAAAGATAAGGCACAATTTTTCTACGGGAAATCCTAATTTAGGTACCTATGTAATTAATTATTGTCGTAAAAACTATTTATTGTTAATCGGATTGAGGTAAAAATTTAAATTCTTCATGAAAAATATCTTTATAATTTATTAGAACGTTTTAATCACATCTTATCATCATATTATCATTATATCTATTGATTAATTTGATAGATAAATATCTAAAAACAGAATTGAAATCAATTAAAACTACTGAATGCTATTCATACAGAATATACATAGGTAGCTTCCATTAGGATGTGATAGGAAGAAAATAAAAGGAATTAAAAAGCGTGATCGAACTGGCGAAAACGATTTAAACGTTTTTTGGCGCTTATTATTCAAGTAACGGTATAGGTATATTAATTATTAGTATATGAGTATACTTTTTTTAAGTTCATACTAGGAGATCAATGTCAAATTAAACTCAAAATTATGATCATCTTGTGGTACTTATAAAGTAATAATAAAGAGTCTTACCTTTGTAACTTCCTAATTAATGCCAACAGAAGGTTATAAGGAACATAAAACAAATAGGACGATGACATTTAGAGCGTCGAGGCAAATAGCGCAAAAAATTCTTGAATATGCATCATGGATATTTGCAAAAAATATTTTTAAACCGGCACAAAGACTTAAGACCTAAGTGCTAACTTAAAACTGGACGAGTGACATTCCGTGCATCACCAACCTTGAGAGCGGCAATCCAGGTGGAATAACAGAACGAACAAATCACCACAGTTTCCAGAACTTATCACATACAATCCACAGGTAAAAATGAAAGCTCGCGATATTCATGCGCGAGACGAGTACGCGTCCGTCCCCCGTGGCGCGCGGAGCTCGACTGAGGCCGCGGAGCGTGGTAGAAGGTCGTAAGGACCGAATAGGATGCGACACCCATCGCCTTCCGTTTATGATAGCTCTCTCATTTCAATTGACATTATTTTTAAATCCTTATCGCTGGTCCATCCTTTCACTAATATTATAAACGGGAAATGGTGTCGGTTTGTTTGATATTTCTTCACGCCCTGCCCTAACGAAGCGGCCGAGAAAACCCGCGAGCAAAAGAATATAAAAAAATGTATTTTAATGTGTTTCGACTTCAATTTAATTTTTACCTGGCTGCGTCAGCGATAACATTTTTAAGGAAAGGTATTGTTACTGTCACAACGAACCACGCGAGGTTTAAAAAGAAGAGAGGATGAAAGGACCAAATAGGATGCGGTACTAGTCGCAACCATTAATTGGAAATTAATGAAAAGAGGATCGGCTCATCAGAAATTTTAAAATTCTTGTCGCTGCTCCTTAAAAATAAAGAATGCTCAAACTTTCTAACCTAACTTGACTAATAGCACAGAATACATATTACGACTTTATTACACGTATTTAGTAGATAAGTAGATAACTAAATTTTTAAGTTATTAATTGCATGTAAACACAAAATTTGGTAGCAAGTTGCAAGATAAAATTTAGTCACTGCTTAGCCCATAGACACTCGCAACATCGGGGTTGCATGAAATACGTTCTCTTCTTGAAGGTTTTTAGGTCGTAGCGGTCCGGAAATACTGCTGGTGATAGTTCATTCCAGAGCTTTACTGTGCGAGGCAGAAAGTTACGTCAGTTGCTGTTTTTGGACATTATGTTATGTTGTTTTCCATTTTTCAAAATGACTTGGTCAAGGTCATATGTGCCTCGTTAAGTCGCACAGGTGATGCGACCAATGTTTGGTCACTTTATAATACTTATACAGAACGTAACAAAACTGTGCCTATACTTTTAAGGGTTTGTATGTGTTACTTATACAGACTTCACTGTGAAAGTAGCAGTGATGAAAGCAAAAAAAAATGATTTGTATGGACAAGAGCGCCAGCGACATGAGTTTGTTTAGAGTGTTTACTCCGCGCTCGACTTGGCGACGGCACTACCGTGCCATAATTTATTTCAGATACCAGTGCCCGTTTACATAATTTCAGTAATTTCAAATTAAGGTGTATTCTATCTCTGGATTAGAATAATTTAAGTCCTCTAATCATACAGTTTATTTAAATTTAATAGCATCGACGTATAAAATTACTTGGCCAACTTGATTATATTTTGTAATTGCAATACTGAGAAAATGCATGCTCTTTGTTACGAGAAAGGATATTACGTTATATTTCAAAGCATTTCAAGTTATCTATAATATAAAAATAAGTAGTAGTTTTATTTTCTGACACTTTAACTCCTGAACGCACAAACCGATTTCAACTGTTTCGCATTTGTTGGAAAGGCTCCGTGAGGTTTATGGCAAATAAAATTTTGAAATGTTTTAAAACAAAAGCAGGAAAAATATATAATAAAAGAGTCGATGAAGGAATAGATAGTCTATAAGTTTATATAAAAATTTTTATATCACAGATAATTTTAACAGACTTCAAAAAGGAAGCTAGTTTCTAATTTCGGCCTGTATAAATGTTCGTTTCTGCTTTTCTAGGTACCCTAAGAAACCTAAGTACCTCCACCATGAGTTTGAAGTAATAGTATTTGACGGTACTCGATGGTGACTACGTAAATTTTCAACATGGTAATTTTAATTCCGCACGTGACCGCTAGAGGCGCTGTAAAATTTTGACATACTAAAAATTTACGTAGTCGCAAACGAGTATCGAAAAATACTATAGTCACAAACTCATGGTAAAGCCAAAGGTCCCTAAGGAATTTTAAATTTAAGAAAAACTATGTTAGATACATGTTACCTAGTGAGGGTTTTATTATTCGAATACATATATCTGAAAAATTAAAGTTATATTCAACATAAATTTTCATCGCTCACTAAAATACTTTCCATTCCTTAGTTTAGATTCATACAAATTTAATTTTTCGAGTGTTGTGTGTGCAACACAGTCGTAGTACAAATAATACAGTAGACTATCTTTATAATACTAACCGAAATCGAGTGAATCTAATAAGGTACACAGTAAAATAATAAAATTATACAGTGCCAAGAGTACCATAAAGCAGTTTCACAACAGATCCTATTTAACCTGTCTCTGTCACTTTGTTATACATAAACATCTGTGTGTATGTCTGTCTGTCAGCATAGCTTGGAAACTGGTGGTCCGAGTTTGATACAGTTTTCTTTTTTTGAATCGAAAAGTTATGCTTTTAGCAATATTTTGTCACAATCTGCCCAAAAATTGGTCAAATAAAATTATTTGACTTAATGTTTGTCATGCGCGTGGCAAAGTAATTACTTTTGAATATCTACTTTGTTGTTTCATATTTCAAAATTGCTTCAACTGGCTGAGTTATACTACTGTTCATATAAATATTATGATGCAGCCTTGTGGTTTCGTAATTCTAATCTTATGTGCATAACTTAAGTTTGACGGTGAGGTCATTGACCTGGCTATTTACATCGCATTATTAGTAGCCTTCGGCCTGTCATCAGGAATCTATTAGGGTCGTCGACCTTGGAACTCCCTAAAGAGTCATCCCAAGAGAACCCAAGGTAATAAGAATTATATTCCAAGTAAAATTCTCTAATAACATCAGAAAATATGCTTTTCAGTTTTCCCAACACTACACTCCAGAAGTACTACTATCTAAACAAGCTTTATAATATAAGGGACACATACACACCTATCACTTTGTATTGTAATTCATACTAATAATATTATTATAAATACGAAGGTGTATTAATTTGAGCTTCTTTTACACCTAAACGAAGCCACCAATCGACTTTATTTTTGGCATAGATTGAATTAAAAGTATGTAAAGCAACAAAAGCTTCTCTTATTTTCTTTTTTTTTCCTTAGAAAAACAGCATGTTATAAAAGAAATTTCGACGGTAGCAAATCCGCGGGGTCGTGGGTTACCACAACTTAGTTTTGTCTATATCTAGTCGAAAATCTACTGCTACTATAACTGCCGGCTAAAATCTAATACAGTAGGTCTACCATGAGTTCAAACAGTAGTGTCTGTCGATACTCGATAGTTAGCGAGTACGTAAATTTTTTAATATGGCAAAGTTTTACAGCGCCTCTAGCGGTCACTTGAGGCACTAAAATTCCCATACTACAAACGTACGTAGTCCCTATCGAGTATCGACAAATACTATAAGTTTCAAACTCATGGTAGAGCTACAGGAATGAGGTAGTGTTTATTTCAAACTGTGTCACCTTCTCGTATGTATTGTCCTATTAATATGAGCACCAAATATAGCACATAATAGTCGGGTGCGACGGTTATACCACCACATAACCTGACCTCGGACTACCTTGCATTCACATGAAGTCAGAGGTCATTATTATCTGGACATTCCCATCGCCAGCCCTACTACGTAAGTTGGTCTGCGAGTCCACCCGAGTTTCATAAATCGTAAGTCCAACTTACACTGGTCAAGTTGCCCACCGTACGCGTTATCAAGTGTCCACTTCCCTTATCAAAGTCGCCGCATCTCCGCATTATTTGTGGAGTAGTACAATAGACAAAACGAACCAGTAGGTCCAGCAATCAGTTAGAATAGTTTTCGTTTATATATACCTAGAGATTGTTACAAAAAAGCGATAAAACTTTTGCCGGTGTGTATGTGTTTGGACAAATACACACCGGAGAACAAAAAGAGCTGCTAGTTTCTCACTTATAAACTTCAGCTCTGGAAAATATTTTTTGTTAGGACTCCGCGTCCTAGTAAAAGTAAAAGCTTTGCTCTTTCAATGTTGCTTACAACGTTGACCCCTTACATGGGGCACATACACAACCTAAAACATTATCATTTCATTTTGCTACACCCTGTAGGTCTGACGTAGTATTACTAGTACCATTACTTGTTCAGTAGTAGTATATCATATCAGTCGTCGCGCGCCATCTAATCTGCTCAGGCGTTCTGCCCCCCTAAAACGACCACTTAGCATCATCGCTAGAGCAATTTTGTATTTTTTTTTTTTTTGCAAATATTTACTAATTCTACAGAACAGTAAATTTATTTAGAAGTAATAATTTTATCGAAACTATTCGTTATTTGAATAAAAATTTACTAAAATTAATTGCAGAGCAATTCCTTTGCAATATTGCTATTACGACCTTTTCAGGCCTTCTGAGCATGCTTATAGCGCGGCGGTCTCCGCACCAATTAGTCGGTATATTTGGAGTCGGCCTACTGGTACGTTCTGTCTGCTGTTGTGGAATACTGATTGTGTAATCTGTCTCATTGAATGCATTGTCCTTTATCATTAACTATTTGTAGTGGCCACTTGACGTGCCATGGCGGATTTTAAAGGGTCCTTTTTATAATCGGCAATTACAGACGACGACACGCCAGCATTATTTTGTTGAGGAATTGGTTCTGCTCGCGGATCATCGTCTATGATCGCTTTTAATCAACTCGTTGACAAAGTACTACAAACGTTTATTTGGATGCTTGCACGACGGTCAACGCTGGATATGTAAAGCTGACGTTAGAATAATAAGGAGGAAAATACCGTAACTGCAAAATGTGCAAAATTTGCGCGTCATCACGCGCCACATTTTCATCGTGATGTACTAACTTTTACACTTTTTTTTTCCTCGGAAAATGTATAGTTTTCGCGCAACAACCGAATTCAACATGGGGTTATGGGCGTATGTACCATCGAGAGATGAAACGCAGGGCCGACTTTTTACATACCCATCCGACGCATGGATCATCTTACTTGTCAGACAATCAGGTGATCAGCCTGCGGTGTCCTAACCAAACTTGGAAATAACATGTTTCCAACGCGGAAATCGAACCCGTCGTGGGCTCCGTCAAAAGCCATGCACTGCACCACGACCACGAAGGAGTTATTTAGTATACACAATACAAGTACGTATTGCATATTAAGAGGTCGATAGCAGCAAAATTGACTATTGCATAATTCCGTTTTATACTTGATAATAATACGCTACGAATCGTTTCATTTTTTAAACATTACATTATATATGGTGGTAGGTCAACATATTGTACATTTCTCAAAACAAACAAGTGTTTGAAATTAACTACGGCCGATTATGTGAACACTTACACGATGATTGTGCCGAATAACAACGAACATCAGCGTCCGCATAAGATTGCAACGGAGTTCAAGATTGCGATAAAAACAAAAAAGACTATTGCATCCGTTTTATACTTGATAATAAACTACGAATCGTTTAATTTTTTAAACATAGATACTATATTATATTTGTGAGTAGCAAAAACACGATAGCTTAAAATTTTCTCGATAAAAAAATTACAAAGATGCCTTCACGCATATTTCTTCGTTTCGCAAAACGGCGCATCCGACAGTCTCAGTATTTTAAAACAAGATACAAAATTCTTTTGCCGAGTTCCTGTAGAAGCGTTTTTTTTTTTAATTTTGTATATTTATCGAGTTATTAAGAATAAAACTGTATTCGCGGCGATTCCGCGTCGTTCTGTTTCACCTGGCATATGGATAACGGTCGTAAGCGTGAAGAGAGAAAGACGATGTTTTATTTTTTGCTTTATTCGCCCCCTTAATCATCATTATGCACTTCCTACCGCAATGATATGTTATCTGTGAAGTCAATAGGTTCATTGCCACTTCATCATCGGTCAGCCGGGGTCAACGTACGTTTGTTTAGGACCTTATTAAACTTTTTTGCAGTGTAACCGCGAACCATACTGAAACCGACATATTAAGAGGAATATTAATTTTAAAAAAATGTTAGAAGATAGTTTACAATTGCAGACGTAAGTGGACAAAGCGGGTGACGACAATTTAAAAACTGTTGGATTTTTGCAAAAAATGGACGCTTTGGGACCGGAAAAATGGATTGAAATTAAAATAATGTAGATTTGCTGTATAGCTAGAGATAAGACAAACTAGATGATGAAATCGCAAAATTACAAGATTCATCAAAATGTTATGGGAAAAAATGAGCATTAACTGTGGAATGTTGTAAAATGTTAGTTATCCGCTTCATCAACTTCCGCCTTCAATTATAATTTAATATATTAAAGTTTGACTGACAAACAGGCCCGTGACGTGACACGGCACGCAATTTCTATAGCCCGAGTAAATAAATACATACTCATTACCGTGATAATATTACATACATCTCTGACGGGGGGCAAACATTAAACAAGCAGGCAAAGTTTGTACGTACAACCTTATCATACCGAGTTTACCTGGCCTGTTTGTCAAACACTAACACAACATAACTTTCGATTGATAACTTAAAACTACACAGCCATAGGATGCTTGTCCACCACACGCCGTCAGCGTCGAATTTTTTTTTTGACGTCCATTTCGTCGACTATATCGTACTGTGCATTTTATCGTAGCAAAATAATCTCATTGTTGGTCACACACGCACGACTAGTTTATTCCAATATCAACGTTTTGAGAATATTGAAAAATGCGAACTATATAATAATATTTTTATCATACATTCACTGGCCTAATAAACAATGGTGGTCAAATCTATTTGAAGTTGACGATAATCATAGTTTTGATATCTGATACTTGTTTGATACGATATGATCATCAAAATTTTGACATTTGAGTAATACTTTCAACCATCCAATGATACATTGGGTTGTTGAAAGTATTACTACTAATTTTGTTCCTCAGTAAAATCTGGCGCGATTTTGATAAAATTTTGTATGAAAATACACCGAGTGCCGGGGTATAACATTTTGGTAGAATGTTATAATGTTTCCCGCGCGATAAACTGTTTTTTTTTTGCAACACATTAGCAGTCGTAAATACAAGTTCCCTTTCCATATTTGAAGACATAAGTGGAAGAAGCGGGTAACTAACATTTAAAAAAAACTGCCGGATTTTTGAGTAGGTAACTGCCAGTTTTGGTCTAACGCTTTAGAACCGTAAAAAATATTCAAAATTAAAATAATGTGGGTTTGATATACAGCTAGATTATGAGAACGCTATATTACAACACTTATCAAACTTTATCGGCAAAATTGAGTATTTACTCGAAGGTTGTAAAATGTTAGTTGTTCGCTTCTTACACTTACGTCTTTATTTCTTGAGCGATATAAAATTGTACCTATACAATTCGAAGCCGAAATAAAGCGATTTCGCAAATTAACCTACAAAGTTTCCACATTCAGCAAAACAAAAGTTATCCAAGGGCTGGATGATGAACAATATTGAATTATTCAAAACGTTACAGTTGAAGGCGATTGGGAAAATGGCGGAGCTGGCTCACGATTTACGCGTTTTGTTCTCAACAGTGGTAATTAAAAATTACACGCACCGTGTGTGCGGGGTATTATGATTTACGGTAAGGGCAATATCGTGTTGCATCGGTCGATTCTGTGTTATTAATATGGAGTAAGAAGAAATTTATTAAAATTGAATCGATTGTGACATCCACGCCATTTATTTTTACTCTCATTTAATTTTTTAGATTTACTTTACATTATACTAGCTGACTCGACGAAGAGCCATTGAGGCGGAACAAACCGCCTTAATGGCAATAAATAAGCAGATTGTGTTTTTTTTTATTGAAAAAAATACAAAAAAACAAAATTAAATAACTACTATAGTACAGAGATCCAGGAAACAGTGCAGTGCTGAAACCTAAAAAAAAATGCAATTTTTATTTGTTATACCACGTTTTATAGTGACTGACGTTTCATGTCAAGTCATACGGGAACGCTGTCGAACGGGATAAAAAG
>JAOTAV010078251.1:0-12720 GCA_026546445.1 Cyclargus thomasi | reverse complement strand
GTACCTGTAACACAAGTCCTTCGGGTACTTAGCACAGGGCCAGATTGACGTGGTGTGAAGCGTCCATAGATATTATAAAAAAAAAAAAAAAAAATTTACGATGACGAATCTTAAAAAAATCTTCTTTGAGCTTTGGCAGTATTCCGGCAACTTTTAATGTTTATGGGCCTACTATAGAGTACGTCACATAAATTTCACGATTTTAGAAACCTTTCCCCCCCATCTCTTATCGCAGGTCTAAGTTCTAAGAAAAGTTTTTACGAAATTCCATGTCGCGTACTTTCGTTACCGTATGAAAATTTCAGCGTAAGGGTGAATACAGACAAACAACCTTTAAAGTCTCTTTGTGTTTTGCATTTCCTCATTAATATTTTCCTTACAATAATTAACATTCACTACAGTTAACAGAACGTCGATGTCCCAGTGATAATAGATGTTGCATGAACGACCAGTCTGGTGGGTGTCTATGCACGATATGATTAATTACGCCACTTTCGGAGTTACGAAACACTTAATTACTAACATACATGCACCCGCTAATACATCTGTTAACACGGTGCTAAACACCCAATCACTTTTACTACAAAGTGGAAACTTGTATCAATAATGTTTTAGATATCCAAGTGTAAATGTATGTTAGTTTATTACGGACTTATTTGGATGGGTATCTTGAGAAATATTTAATAGAGTCAAGCGTTACTTTGCGGAAATCCATAGCTTTTTTATCAATATTCCGCGAAGACTAACCTCAACTTGAAAGTAAAACTGCGGGTTAATTAAAAGGAAGTTGTTCGTAGAGTCTACATCCTGAGGATGCCCCTGTGTTGGGGCGAAACGCTAGGTTCTTAACCTGCATTTTACTTGCAAAAAATCTTTAATTAATTTACGTTAAAAATTTTTTTAAATTTAGTAAACTTGAATCTTAAGAAATGTTGAATAGAAAGTTTATCCCGGAAAAATTAAGGCGATACTTTGTCATCTTTTTTTTAGGAATGTATTTCAAATTTGAATGAATTTCTATTCAGTTTTTCCGGAAAAATGATAACGATACTTTGTGCAGTACTCTGTACAATTGAAATTGAAACCTATAATTCCGATGAACTAGCAAAATAAATTGAGTTGTATTCCAGCGCAAAGTATCTCTACCTAAACTTTTGCTTTCTTTGTGGCAGTTGTGTTTTAACGATTTTTCGATGGCACATCTCCCACGGCAAAATATTGCTATTAATACCTTTTTAGGCCTCCGGGTTCAGTGGTCTACGGTTTACGCTACTTCCAAAAAAGTTAAGTCACGTTTATGTAGAATGATATGGCAGTTTAACCCGCCTCGCCTCGCGCTACTGACACGATTGTCGATAGCTCTCAAACCCGTTATCAAAAACTTGACACATTAACGACTTTTTCTCTATCCGGTAAACTCTCTTTTCTACCAGCTTTTGCGGCTAAACTAGGATTGAAGGGCAAGGTAAGGGGTTATTTTTCCGTACTAAAACTGTCTAGTACCGTGCTTTTACGGATAAAAGTGCAAACGAAACAGACAGCGAACAGCTAGTTCTTCTGCATTTATGGCATGTCAACATTCTAATCCAAAAATCCCGCACCAGAATGTACCATGGATTAGCCATTATGAGGTTGTAAGCGTAGGTTCTTGGACAATTTAATCAACTTGACTAAAATTGGTACTGACCTACAGAGATTGGAGATAGTCTATTTCCCAACTCTGACATAATACATGTCCGTTTAGAGACTTTTTTAGTCTTTTATCGCTCTCTATTCTCTCAACCTTTGCTTCTTTTTCCGGCTATTATCCCATTTCTTGGACACCCTTTCAGCAGACTTCTTTAAATATATTAGATAGTTATGAAATCTGTGAAGTGCATAATTATAGTGTCGCCTGGTGACTGATAGAACTTCACATTCACTACCGCGTGACAGTGAGATGATAATCATTGGAAAGTAGTTTCCAATGATTATCATCTCACTGACATTTGATAAAACAATCTCCGTGGATATCGTCCAGATTGACTGGATATGGGGAAAGTGACTAGAGCTGAAGTTAAATAGCTTACCGAAGGCTTTGGCAGGAATACAACGACCGGAAAAAGGCCACGGGCTTACAGAAAATTGGTTTGGAACAGCGTAGCGCTGTGTTTCGTCCGGTAAGTGAGTTTACAGCGGTCCAACTTCCTACTCATTTGTGAATCCTATTCTCTTTTTCCGTTCCCTATTCCCGTACAATATTCCTTGCAACTTGCAACGCTTCTGATGTTAGAATGGCATGGTCTCCATGGGTGATGGCAGTTGCTCCCCATTGGGTGACTACATATTTGTAGACAAATAAAATTGTGAGCAGGTCAAATCGACATTTGAATTTTAATGATGACGTAACACGTCAAACTATTATATAAAAATAAGTCGGGTTTTTCCTTCTTGACCATATAACTCCAGAACGCACGAACCGATTTTCACGGTTTGGCATTCATTGGAAAGGTCCCGGGTTCCGTGAGGTTTGTAGCTAAACAACAGGAAGAACGTCAACAGAAGAGAGCATGAAAACAGGGAAAATCAACGTGGAGGAATTCGCGAGCAAATGCACTAGCACACGAACCTAGTAAAACTTTTCTTACTTTTCTACGACACTAGTCGTATAAAAGGAAAACCTTTTCTGATAAGTTTAACTTTTTCCTTTATTGGCACTAAGCCAGAACCAATCAATTAAATAGGTTTATATTCAGAAATTTATGTAAGTATTCACTAGAAGGTGTTAATTTTATGGCCGTCAACGTCGACTTGCGTTTATAAAACGATTTGTGCCGTGAGAACTAATTAATTTTATTGCATAAATTTAATGCACAAATCGCTATGAAATATTTAATTTGTGTGTTTCACCAGCGAAGGAAGATACAGCTGATTGCAAATACTGCAAAAAGTATTAAAGACATTATACACAGGCTTAATCTGACGCGCTCGAGTAAATCCCAAAATCCCCCTTTGGGTTCAGGTTGATGTTACAAGTCAATAATGACGTAGGTACGTGTTATCTTTATATATAAATTTCTTCTGTGAGTGTATATGTCACTGAACTTCTCTTAAACGACTGGACCGATTTTGATGAAATTTTTTGTGTGTGTTCAAGGGGATCTGAGAATGGTTTAGGTTCACAAAATAGCTCGGCATGACAACGTCTGCGGGGTCAACTAGTAATAGTATAGATTCGAGTATATATGACAATATAATCGCATTATTCTGATCTTTATTGTTGCTAAAATTGAAGTACGTTTTACTCGAAAAAGTTAAAAAAGCGACCATAATAAATAGTCGCCCGGACTTTTGAGATGATAGGCTAATAAAAAAACACTTTTAAAATGGAGACATCAATTTACTTTTTTGTTAAGATAAAAATCTTGTGTTTATGATAAATAACAACAACAGAAACTAACTTTGTGTAGACGATGATGAATAGTCAAGAATTAACTTAAAACAAAGGAAATTCATTAAACTAGAAACGTTTATAACCGATTTCTACAACGATAAAATGGCTGCCAGTGTTTTTGCCACACGCAACAGTTATGTCGAAAATGTTTCATGTGTTTCGTTGTTTTTCACAATTTTACACCTACATTAAAGTTTTAATTGTACTAATAATGATGTTGACACTGCATTTTTAAGCCTATTGTTGTTTACAAGCATAAGTACACCGATTTTAGACTATTTCGGGCCGAAAATAGGATTTAAATACCACAAAAAATCACGTCGAGTGTCAATGTGTACATTCTACTAGAGTTCTAAATATAAATACGGCCACTTCAATGCAGCGTAAAAAATTAAACCGGTCCAAAATTTGCAATTGTCAAAAGCAATTAAAGAAAAAAAGGCCTTACGCGAAGTGATGTTGCAACTGTGAACTGGTAGCGTAAAAAAATAACATTTCGAATTCGGAACACCTGCCAAACTCCATTCCCGCTAAAGCGATAATTCACAAGGCGCTAATCAGGCAAAAACCAGGCGGATACGAGTCAATCGCTAAACAAACAAGATGTACCGTTAGTTTACCATCAAAGGCATGTGGAAATCAGACTGATACACTTGGAAGATGCAGCTCCCAGCGATTGTGAACGTAACCTACTAATATTCATTCCATAATTAAATATTGAAAGGTCGACATTATGTATCAAATGATTAAGATATTGTAGACTAGATTATGCCCGCGGCTTCGCTCGCGTGGAAAACGAAAACTGGTAAAGATACGGTTTTTTCATTAGGGAAGTTGGCTCACCGGTAAACTCACTCACTGAACAAAAAACAGCACAATACCGTTTCACGCCAGTTTTCTGTGAGGCTGCGGTATCACTCCGGTAGAGCCGGCCCATTCGTGCCGAAGCATGGCTCTCCCACGGCAATCCAAAATATGTACTTGAGACCGGAAAATTTCTCATTAGTCACACGCCCCCACCGGGGCTTAAACCTGCCCCCTTTCGAGTGCGAACCAAAGGTCTTACCCACTAGACTACGGACGCTTCAGTAAGTGGGCTTTATTGTATTATGTATAATGTAAGATAAACAGTATATATTTAAGTTTTTCAATGTCAAAATCTGTATCAAAGTTACATTGTTTTGATCATTTATGCTGGTTAGCATTGCTAACCCTGGCATAATATAACTAACGTTTCGCGCCTAAATGCAATGATCACGAAAGCAATTACCAATATTCGAACACTTCAATAGCTTGTAATAATAGCCACATATTATCACGTTTTGTGAAACTATTATATTTTATACGATATTAAAACATTAGTTTTGAGGGCGTTCCCTGGAAGTTTAATTTCAAAGTATATACAGGCTTATAGGTGTAACAAATTAAGTGATAATAATTTATAGTATATATTTTTATAGCTCTAACAGTGAAGACAGTACTTAAAGAGCACGATATACTCTGTATATTTTCAGCAATAACAAACAATTTTTCGAAACATTCAATTATGACTCTGATTTCATATGTTGTTCGATTTTATCCAGGAATTTCAAAGCGGAAAACTCATTTGTTGTATTAGAGCCACATTTACATATTTAATTTATTTTGTTTTCAGTATTCGTTGTTATAGCGGCAACTGAAATACATATTCAGTGAAAATTTCAACTCTCCGGCTGTTACCTTTCTTGAGATACAGCCTGGAGAGTGGAGACAGACAGACTGTCAGACAGACAGGCAGACGGACGGACGAGCAACGAAGTCTTAGTGATAGGGTTTTTACGCTTCGGGTACGCAAGCTTAAAAAAAGTTAAATTTCCATAGAGTTTCCCGCCAAAACAACACCGACAATAGAGCACACTTAGCGCCTGTAATGTACCGTTATTAAATCACATAATTACAGATACACG
This sequence comes from Cyclargus thomasi, assembly GCA_026546445.1. Classification (NCBI taxonomy): domain Eukaryota; kingdom Metazoa; phylum Arthropoda; class Insecta; order Lepidoptera; family Lycaenidae; genus Cyclargus; species Cyclargus thomasi. Next base: position 7,341 of record JAOTAV010078251.1, on the reverse strand, counting down.
CTATTATATTCCAACAATGGAAATATCTTGTTTCCTTTCAAACGGTTCTCATTGCATACCGGACCTAATAGCGCATAGATTCTGATCTGCTATTGAGGTCTAGCTATTCATACGTTGAGATCAAGGACCTAGGAATGACTAACCGAAAATTGTCGACGAAGGTTACTGACAAAACTACCCTTACTGATAAAAATGCATAATCTACTATCTGTTTATTAATACGCGAGCGGAAAACTTTGTACCCCTTTTTTACGAAAGACGCGTAGATGTAAAAGCATGAAATTTCTCCCAGTTATAGATTATATGGAGGAGGAGCGTGGACTACCAATATTATTTTTAAATATTCTTTAATTTGCATATTTTAATAAACAAAAGCCTACGAACACTACAATTTTTAACATGACTCGATAATCATACACGAAATACTCTTTTGTTTAAAGGCCTGGTAACGAGACCTTTATGCCTAAGTCTAATATTTTTTTAATATATCTATGGACGCTTCACACCACGTCAGTCTGGCCCCGTGCTAAGTACCCGAGGGACTGCTGCTAGCTGGTACCTGTAACACATACAGGTACCAGCTACCCCTGGCGTGAGCCACCAAAGCTCTCAACCACTGCGCCACTGAGGTCGTCATGTCGTCTGTGATTGAATTGAGAATAGATTACACTTTTTATAGCTCCTCTAGATAATGGATTAAAATATTTATGGTAGAATTTCGACCACAGGGTATATATAAAAGCGTAAGATCAGTCATCATGAAATTTCAGAAACCACAAGCACTGAGAGTTTCAAATTTTGCGTGCATGTTCCTTTTAGGGCGTAGGTACTCAATAAGACGGGATTTTGTAGAATTTAGCTCCTAAAGGATGTTTGTGGGGGGTGAAGTGTTGATTTCCTTGCAAAACGCGAACGAAGTCGCGAACAACAAAAGGTTTTTCTGGGGAAGGTTTACTCGTATGTCTCTAATTTATCAATATAGTACTTATGTTTAAAGGGATATATTTTTAATACTGTTCAATCAGAACCGTTTTCCGCGTGTAGCTAAAACCGTTTGAAGAACCAAATTCCAAAAGTATGGAATCTGAAGGCAAACTGTAATTTTTTTTTATCTTTTAAAACCCTTCTGTAAGACTTCTCTCAAAAATTCATGTAACATGATGCAGTGTGATAACAAAACGGTGTCACATCATCACATGCACCAAAATTACGTTAACGTTATCTTATCAGTAACGTTTTGTTATCTGCCGTATCTACCGTACACTTCTGATCTCAATAAAACCACAATGCACTGAAGTGTTAACTACGAAATACGTTTACGTACTTTTTAAAACGAGGAGGTTCTATTTTCGGCTGTATATATTTTTTTCGGGGCGCCGCAAAAGATGATCTTCCGACCGAGCGAGGTGTTATGCTTGATTAGGCCGAAGCCCACGTGATTGATTTCAGCTGAGGTACATAAATTGACGCACTTAAAAAAATTTAATAGCACAATGCAGGAATATAGCACAATTTCAAAATTATCATCCTTGCAGCAGCTAGCCTAATTTAAGTTGTACTAATGTGGGTTTTCGTGCTGAAGTTGCTGGTGTACCAAAAATTTATTACATATTTAAACTTAAAGCTAAAGATGCTCCATAAAAGAATATTCATATCGCTATTTTGTTTAGTCATGACAACACTCATCCATCTCCATAAATTTAAATTTCCTGAAGAGGGTTTCGATTTTCGACATCATGATAGAATACAGCTTAGGGAACTACCTACCTAAAAAAATTACTTAGCCTAGAATTAGCTTAATACGCGAGTGCCTGCGTATTAAGCTAATTTTTTTAGTAATATTTAAGCTAGACTAAGTAATTTTTTTTGTAATATTTAATCGTCGTCACACGTCACAAGTGCGTTGCCGGCCTTTATAAGGGAATAGGGAATCGGAATAGGGATAAAGGATTAAGGAAGATAGGCCACCGGTGATCTCACTCACTGAACGAAACACAGCTCAACCCCGTTTCACGCCAGTTTTCTGTGAGGCCGTGGTATCACTCCGGCCCAGCTGGCCCATTCGTGCCGTAACTTGGCTCTTCCACGGCATATAACATTCGCATAGTTCCACCATATAAAAATCCTTACAAAAAGCAAGATTTGATTTATCTACATACTAAATAATAATATAATAATATCTATGGACGCTTCACACCACGTCAATCTGGCCCCGTGCTAAGTCCCCGAGGGTCTTGTGTTACGGGTACCAGATAACGGAAATATATGAAATATTTTTATACTATACACATATTTAAGATTTTTATTATGTGACACACATATTTAATACACAATTATAGACCCAGGAACATTGAAAAACTTTTGCTCCGTCGGCGGGATTATATATAATGAAATAATATGTTAGTATGATTGTAGTGCTCACTCCTAACTTTTATTAGGCAATTTGTTTCACAGGAAATAAACCTAGATTCTGGATATACGATTAGGTCTAGACCAAAGTGCTATCATTTTGTGACCTATGCCTACTCGTGGGAAAGACCGGCCAAGCCCGTGGAAAGAAAGTATGCATTAATAACAAAACAGGTACATACGTGTTTGTCAGGACAAGTTGTAAGGCTATAGTCTCACTATCATAGATGTTGGTTCATAGGTCGATGACCTACGTCACCTACGTAATTCGGTCGCGTTATGTCTAGCCCCTCTTTTTTATTGGCGATGAGTAAGCGATGACACGCGAGCACGATCGGGTAGAGGCTTTGCTTGCCAATCATCGTCTATTATTGCCTTTGATCAACTCGTTGACAAGGTACTCCGAAAGATTGCGTGGATGCTAAGACGATCATCGCCGTTTCTGTAGAGCCTTCTTTGAATAATTGAACATTCCGTTACCAAAATTTCCATTTATAAAAATATTGAACTTTGTACTATTTGTATTGTCATATAAACTAAGGAAAACTTATAATTTTAATAACATTTTTAACATACTGCGTAATTATGTTTCAAAAAATTATTTTGAAAACATTAAAACGATAATTAATTAGTAATTTCGTCATAACAAGATATACCTTTGTCTCTTATATTTTAATTAAATAATCTACACATATAATAAAACCGTAAACTTGGAGTGTCTGTGTATTTAATATTTTTACAAAATAATCAATGTCCCCTACATTATTTTGCTAAAGAACAGAAATAGAATACATATCGACCAAAAAACATGTCTGTTTGTCTGTTTATACGCGCTAATCTCAGGAACTACTGGACGGATTTGAAAAAATCTTATTTTGTTAATTGTTTATCCCGGAAACATGTACGGTTCCCGCTTGACATAAAAATATTTGCGCAACAAAGTTGCGGGCACCAACTAGTATTAAAAAAAAATAATTTATTTAATTTACAACAGAATATATTTTAGCAACTCACTAATAATAATCAGTCTGTAATATTTTAAGACACTTTCCACCAAAATATATATGTAACTCAAAGGTGATAACTGACAGACTGACACAGTGATCCAGCGTTTTAGGCTGAAATTTGGCATACAGGTAAATTTTACAACGTTCGCTAAGAAAATATCTTGATAACTTCCACCCTCAAGGGAATAATTTAGGTGATGAAAGTTTGTATGAAAATACTTAACGCGACCGAAGCTGCGGGCAAAAAAAAAATCAATAAATCAAATATCGAATCAAGGGCAACAATAAGCACACGTAACAAGCGATAAGAAAGTATAATTATGTCAGACTAACTCGACACTTGTAGAAAGTCAGCACTCCACAGATTGACACGTTATTTATTATACTCGATTCTTTCCATGGAATTATTATGTGAAATGCTCTCCCATGACTCAGCTTGTGATGCTTAAAGGCTAAAAGGTTGAGGGAATAAGGCGAGATTTGAATTTTAGCTGATTTTAGGTTACATGTCGCCAGTGTTGCCAGTTTTTCCTTCTAAACAAACATATTAAGAATTTCCCATAAAAAAAAAGTTTTTTTTAATACTAACGCTGCAAAACTTGTAGGACCAGCCCACGAAATCTGCGAATTCTAGGTAATTTACATTCGAGAAAAATATTCTGCCCGTGTTGAAATGCCGCGTATTTTAAGATTTTATCTGTTAAACTTTATCAATTATAACGCTTTCCTTTTTCAAAAAAAGTTACAATAATTCATGTAACTTGTCTTTTGGTGAGGCAGACGAAACTTACCAATCGCGTATGTTTATAATATGAATCTTACGGTGATGGTCTCAATTTCGGACATCTTTTGTTTTTTAGGTAAGTTTAGTTTAATAATAATAATAATAAAAAGTAAGTTTAGTAAATGTAATTAAACATCTTATATAGCAATCATAATAAAATATTGTGTGTATGTTGTGGGATCTAGAGAGTATGATTATTATTAAACATAAGTTAATTAAAATCAGATGTAATGAAGACTTCCTTATTTCTAGGCTTGATGGGCAAAGCAAATTTAAATTTAACCCGTAACAGCTAATAGCAGTAAAAAGTTTATAAGCTGGTTTTATTGCAAAGTTAACCTCTAATATTTAACATAAGAATACACGAATATAAAGATAACACCTAAAACCGTGACATAAAACCTGCCTAGCTCTACTTTTTATGTTACAATGAAAAACTTCGTATTTTCACCCGTTACAAAGTTAGTGCCGATGATACAAAAAGATAGTCTTATATAAAATGCCACAAAAATGTCCAGAACAATAAACAAGTGGAATACTTTCCCAGAAATTGTTGCTTGAACTGAATCTTTGAGTACAGAGAATTTTGTTGAAATCACTAGTATTTAAACTGGTACTCAAAGATGATTAATAATTAAGACATAAGTGGAATAGGCGAATAACTAACATTCAAATATATAAACTAATTTTTTCCCATCAAATTTTGACATGTCTTTTAACTTGCCTATTTCATTATCTAGCTAGTGTATCTCGCTACACATCAAACCAACATTATTTTAATTTCAAATAATTTTTCGGGCCCAAAAACCACGCACGCAAAAAAATACGGAAGTTTTAAAAATTTTTGTTATCTGCTTCTTCCACTTATGTCTTTAATTATATCATTGAGTTTGTTTAGTTTAAATGAATATGTTGATCCTTTACACTTTTGATTAGATAATTGAAGTTTAGTTAACTTTAAAATCCTTTGAGTTTGACACTTAGAGATAATTTTGACCAAGTAAAAAATAGAGTTCTTTCTAATTATAATCGATAATTTAATTTTTTATAATTGTAATCTTTTAATAAATATTTTATATTTATTTTAATGTAAAAAATATTTTACTTATTACCAATGTTTGCTATTTATAACATAGCTATTTGAAAATATGGAGCAGAGTTTTATTGGAGAGCTTTGTCCCTAAAAAATCTATACAAATATTTGACTATACATAATCGTGTCGTCTTGATAGTTAACTGATTATGCATATGTCTTAAATAAATAATGAAAATTATTATTCTAATTATTAATTTAAAATAACGATCTAATAAATGTTACCAATGAAACAAAATGTTAACTCTATCAAGCCACGTATTAAGTTAATAATATAAATCATCCTTAGTACAATCACCTTTAGAATGAGAGGTCATTATTACCAAGATGCACACGGGTTAAGGGCTTAAACCCAACCTGTTTGTACATAAAAACATAATTTAAATTCTATATGCCTACGTTTAGCGCTAATCATAAAATAATGCATAAAGGTGCCGCACTGGCCGGATACAAGCTATTCATTCGAAATTCAAATCCTGCGACAACGTTTGAATGGTTTATTTTTTTATTTATGAATTCCCACAGTGTACAACACATCACATACATACAGCTTATCTACATCTCATAGTTCAGTGTCCTTTAGATCTATTACAAGCTTGATTGCGTATATATTTATTAAGTATAATATTTTCTAGAATGCATTCAGTCACTTTTTCTTTAAACGATTACAAGTTACACTGTTTGTAAAGACATAAAATCGTTTAAATGATGAATCGTTAGCTTAAATGATATATATTTTAAACTATTTAATTGTGTATCAAAATGGTTACGATATTTAAATATCATTTGAGTTATAAATGTACCACATAATTTATTTACTTAAGTCAATTAATAAATGTAAGATTACGCTATAATTAGTGTTCAAATTTATGTTCAGTCATAAAGTACGAACTCTACAATTTTATTAGATCAATTACAACTCTTCCATCACTACAATTAATATACACTTCCTTACTTTTAAATAAAAGAAACGTTACACATAAATGTTTCATAATTGCAGCCACTTTTGTAATTCTTATAAGAATTGTTTATGCACGATGTAGAGTTTTAAATCATTTTTGAATATCGAATTCGTGACAGTCGCTCGACAGGTAGTCGCAGGTACACCTCGGAAAGTGTGCCAATAGGATCAATGTGTCTGTTTCCAAATTGATCAAACACCGATTCGACTTTCTCTACTAATGAGAAGTAAACATAAACAATGAAACAGGTACTCACAGTAATAGAAAGTAAATCCCAAATATGAAGACAAACGAACGCCAACTCAATCACTCATAACCAATCTATTAATTGCACAAAAAAATGAAAGTCACAGATTAGAACACAGCTTGAAAAAAGAACGTACTTTAGAACGTTAATTTGAAACGGAACGCGAGAGAAGTAAATCCAAGATGGCTCCACGCGTGCGCACGTCGCAACTAGCGGAGACGGTCTGTCTCTACCGCGCCAGCCGGTGCAGCGACGCGTAACGTTGTTGGAATTATTTTACCTCAATACGAGTCCATATAAATTAATGTCACACAAAGCTAGACTCTGGAGTCGTCAAAATAACTCCAGAAACATAAGACCAGGATCAAGTGCCATATTATAAAATCTTTACGAGTAAACCTGTTTATAAAAATCCTGTTTCGCACTCCATTGGTGCAGTGTGTTGACATCGCGGAGTTGTGTTGAGATCCTGCATGCGGGTGTACTGATTCCTTTATTTATCATCGCGTATTTTTTTCTGTTTTAGCCATGTAGGCCATGAAATAGACTACATTTTAAATATGTTGTAGGGGCAAGGCTTTTTTTAATTACGTTGACGATAGACCTTTTCAGTAGTCAAACCTATTTTAAAAAATAGAACAGAAAAATGTAATACAGTTAAAAATACTAGTAGAGGAAATGAACATTTTGCTAGTTATTTTATAAGATTATGTTCATGGGGAAATTTATTTCACCGTTTGATAAGCAGTGTTTGTTGCTACAACATCTATATATATAAAAATGAAACCAATTTTCCTTGGTCACGGCATCACGCGTGTAAGACTGGACGGATTTCACTA
>JAOTAV010078240.1:0-12722 GCA_026546445.1 Cyclargus thomasi | reverse complement strand
TATGGACGCTTCACACCACGTCAATCTGGCCCCGTGCTAAGTACCCGAAGGACTTGTGTTACAGGTACCAGACAACGAAAATATATTTAATACTTTTATACTGTGCACATATTTAAGATTTTTACTATATAATACACATATTTAATACACATCCAAGACCCAGAAACATTGAAAAGCTTTTTGTTCCGTCGGCAGGACTCGAACCCGCGAGCCCCGGCTTAAGCTACCAACGCGCTTACCAACTGAGCCACAGAGGTCGTCAGAATGAATTTGATATACAGATACATAATACCGTTTAATTCACGTAACAAAAAATAACAGAAAAATATCCATATACTGTATAAGTAATGAGTAATGCAGTTTGCCTATAGATTTTTTATATGCATAAATGTGTATGTGTTGCATAAAAATGTATTGAACCTTTAAATTTAGTCTAAGTTATAATCCAATCGATTGGTTGCTTCGTTAGGGCATAAAGGAAGAACGAAAAACAGACTTTCGCATTTTTGTTTTGTACGTATTCATGAAATTCAATGCAACCGAAAATGGAAGTAAAAAAATAATATATTGGAATACTTATCGTCACACGTCACGTTATAATACACATTACGCGTGTCTGAACCCCGCTTTAGTAATTTATGTCTCCGAAAAAATATAAAAGCGTATGAAACACATTCACTCCGCGATCTTATTAAGCTTGTTATTCCGAAAATAACACGCCGTGACGTTATTCGATTTATTCCCGAATAAGTGGCAATTATTGTGTATCGGGGAAGTCGCTTAATTATACATACCTTATTGATTTTAACCGAATCAAAATTTTATTGTATAAACCCCCTTACTAATAAAAATCACAGCGTGTACATATTAAAGGTTCTTACATATTAAAGGTGTTCAAAGGGATCTGAGAATGGTTTAGATTCACAAAATAGCTCGGTAGGACAACGTATCCCGGGTCAACTATCTATTTATATATACATATATATATATATAAACAACACAAACGTCGCATGACAGAAAAGGACAGTAAATCTTAAATGGTTTTATACGTTGTGTAAATAGTTAATTAGTAAGGGGCTAGTTTTTGATATAATCTACAGTGTATTATTATATTTAGTGTATATGACGTGCCGCAAGGATCTGAAAACCGCCACTTCTAGACAACGCCGCTGAGAAGATGATACCAATTTGTAAAACACCGGCCAAGTGCGAGTTGGACTTGCGCACGAAGTGCTCCGTACTGGTATTAAAAATTGTGAAAACGCATTTCTGAGAGTTTTATATATATTTTTTAAGTTGTAAATTTATAAAAGAAAAACATTAAGTAAAAATTTGGTAATGCTGGGAATCGAACACGGGCCTCTTCTTAGTTAAGTAGGCACCCTAGCCACTCCGCCATGCAGCTGATGATAAGCTCGTCTAAATTTACCGATATCATTATGAAACGAACGAAAACACATTGTATTAGAGGTCTCTTTAAATATTTTTTAGTATTTTTTGTTATAGCGGTAACTGGAATACATTACATGTTCTGTGAAAATTTCAACTCTAGCTATTTTCGTTCTTGAGATACAGCCTGGAAACAGAGAGACGGACAGATGGACAGACATCGAAGTCTTAGTAATAGAGTCCCGTTTTTACCCTTTGAGTACGGAACCCTAAAAAACCTAAGAAACGTATCGTAAAAAATAAGTACATATTGTATTATATTATTTGTATTTCATTTTTAACGTTTAAGTTTAATATAATGATTGTATTTAACTTATAGCGAGTAATGAAGCGTCTCTCTTTTCTAATCTAATCTATATTTTTATAACTTTAATAATGTTATAACTTATAACTGACATTTACTTTTCCTTAATATTTTGTGAAAGCTATTAATTGTATTAGTTGGGAATTTATTTCATATTTTATTATAGATTTAAGGCCGCCCACAGAAGTACGTTTCTCGTATTCGGTTTCCTGATGGTTTATTTCGCATTGAGTACCCAAATGCATCGAATCGTAGAAAATACATTTTTAGTTAGCGCACACGTTGACTGTTCCCCGTACGGAACAAATTCCGCATTCTGGTATCCGAATGCGCAAAATTAATTAGGAAACGGGAAACAAACATCTTTGTGGCTTGGCCTTAATCTGTTAGTTTTTCGACTTCAACTAATGAAATATTTTCTTTACTTACCATTACAATTTTGCTCTTCCAGGTATGTGAACCACTCTGATAGCTACGATTTAAAGTGAGTACTTACCCTATAAGTCACGTTTATGCTAAACATACACATAAAATCTAGTTATATCCAGGTCCGAATACAGGCCCTATAAGGGGTTATAACCCTTCCTCACCTCGGTTCCCAAAGTCCCAGAAAATCGATATCTCGCGTGCGTGATTCCCGGAATTATTGTATTCCGAATTCGTGTTCGGAATTTTGATGCGATTCGCGAATATTACAACGTACGTACTCAATAATTATGGTCTGCTATTGTAATGTTTCAGAAATTACAGGTGCTCTGAGTAGTGTGGTTTTATCCACGTTTACCAGTTGTATTGTTATTTTGGTAAAAAAGTAATTTAGTGTAATTTTTATCTATTACTTTGAATGTGAAGTTTAACTGTCCATTACCTCCTTAACATTAAAGTTCCTTACCAATATGATGAACTTGTTATGGAATAAATAAACTTAAACTTTCAAAAAGAGACAGCGTGTACGATACTCTTTGCGAAACAATTATACAATTCCACACACGATAAGCCGATTTGGACGCAACGAAGTTTCGAGGTAAATCTAACATAAAAGTACATCTGAGAAAACGACTTGAGACTAATAAAACTTAAAAGATATACCTCTAATAACATTTTGAAATGTGCTGAGAAATATTTGACATCTCGTTGGTTACTGTAATTGTTCGATATATTGAATTAAAATGCTTTCACGTGACATACTAAGGGAAAAGTGCTAGAAAAGAGAAATATTATTTACAAGTTTTTGCTAAGGCTTCGCTCGCAAGGAAGTCAAAAATTGCAAAAAATACGAATATTCTTGTAAGCCTTCTTGGGGTTTTTTCGAGTTCAAAAGTAGCCTATGCTCCTCTCCAACGTTTTAACTAAGTCTATGCCAAAAAACGTTTGGGCGTGCTAAATAAAAAAACAAATGCAGACACTTTCCAATTTGTAATATAAATATATTGGTATGGAAGTATGAAAGCATTAGTGTGGATGTTACAAAGTAGAAAAAGTAATTTCACGTACTGCAAATAACAATGTTATTGGGTGTATTTGATGGATAGCACAATGTATCATATTGTAATCCGACGTGAAACTACACGTGTATGACTTTGTATGATGCATCATATTCACTTGCGGAAAAGAAAACTGTCGTCGTTTTTTTTATACGTAAATTGTCAACGTCAAAATCTACGAACCTGGGCATCAAAGAAAAATCATTCCAACAACTTTTCGACATCATTTGAGGCGAAAAATATTTTTTTATTAACATACCCTGTTAAGTATTGTGTATTATTATGCAATGAATGCAGTTTCATTCTTTAGATCTTAAAGAATAAGACTGCATTCATAACTCAAAATTTGATTTATCACAAAATATGCTTAGCAGTGTCCATATAGAGTGGTTTCATCGGGGTTTTTTGAGTTATATATAGGGACATGGGATACAAAGTATCCTATGTCCTTAGTCGTGGCTCAAAACGTGTCCAGATCAAATTTCAGCAAAGTTTGTTTAGCGGTTTGAGTGAGAAGAGTTAGTAGACAAACAGACTTAGACTTTCGCGTTTATTAAGAAATGAAGTGTGGATTTCCTTTGAACATTTTACGTCGACATTATATTTTACGGTATTGTGAGATAGAGTAATAGCTCCAAGCACGCCTAACTTAACCTGTTCGGGGTAAGCTCTAGGGAAATAAGTTGGCCTAAATCTTGACCGGACTAAATCATTCCGAGGCCATCATAAATTTTACATCTAATCTATTTTTTTAGTACTTACATGTTCCGTCTGGAAATAGTTGTGTAATGTGAGGGTGTAGGAGTAGGAATGTAGTGAAATAGTGTTATATATCTTAGTTATCATAATATTTTGAAAAATAAATAATGCATAGTCAGGTCAGTAATCAAAAAGAAAAAATCAGGTTATTGTGTACTCTTTGTCTCGTAAAATCGATTATCATCACGTTGTATAAAGTACTCCGAATTTACCCCGTTCCGTATGTTCGCGCTAATCTCGGAAAGCTGTGAAGTGATGTTGGTTATGCTTCAAAATTTGGAAAGAATAATTTCTAGAGAAGGTTTATTTCTATTATTTGTAAATATAGTTCTTATGTTTATTGAGGTATTAACAGTTTTTGTCGCAAACACGGTTCAATCCTTATCGGTTTCCGCTTGCGTAGCTAGCCTAAACTGTGATATAATGAAGGTTAACACCTAATGTTATAGTGCGAAGCCGCGGGTAAAAGTTCGTATTAATTTACAGACTGACGAAATAAATTCAGATTTTCGTTGAAAAGTTATTTACCTAAATTAATAAAAAAAAAGAATTATTTACGTTTAAAGTTTTCCATCTATCTCTTTCTCGTAATATGAAATTCCCTTTGACCTTCGCCTGCAGTGCAAAGTGCGTCATTACACTTTTTTTTTCAGTTCGCTAATTTAATATTATATAATTGTGTTATTTTCCATCATATCAAAAAATAAATTTCACTTCATAGTTTTCCAATAAACATAGTTTTATTTTTGTGAATAAAAAACATGAACATTCTCAATCACACAAAAATGTTCTAAGGAATTCTTCTGAATATGTTTGTTATTGACAGGATCGTTTACGTTCATGTTTAATAATAATAATAATTTCGAGGCTTTTGTTCGCCCGCTCACGTTGGCATTATAAAGATAAGATAACAATGGCATTGTAAATATAATTGAACCTTAACATTTGTTGATTATTATTATATGAAAATATATTTTACAAAGTTTTCAATATAACCGTAATTAATTCTCGCTTCCTATAGATTCAAGGGAATTATACCAGAACCAGTGTCAATTTAATTTGCACATAAAGGGAACAATTTTTAAAATATACTTTTTATTTTTATTTGTTGTTAATGTGACAAAAAAATATACATTTATAAATAATCAACCTCCAGCTATAACTGGTCTGGACATACAGCCTGGAGAAAGACAGAGAGACGGAAATTGAAGTTGATTATGTCTTAGTAATTCCCCGATTTACGCTGTAAGGTACGTATATCAAACATATTTATAATATTAGTTTTGTAGCCACATTTTTTAAAGATTAGAGTGTAAATTAAATATAATCAGGGAAGTTGAAACAGAGCCAGATGGCGGTATAACCCAGCCGACTTACATGATATATTCGACCAAATGACGTAGGTCTGTCAACTGTTTCCATTTCCCCCATGGTACATAGATGAAAAGTACAGTGAGCACTTTGAGGACCATAGCTATAGTCCATAATTGAATAATAAACATTTTAATGGGGAGGAAACAATAGTAACTTATTTGTACGCCGGTATTTGTTGACGGCCGCCAACTTGTAATAACATTATTGTACCCGGTCGTCCCGAGAGGACTTTGCCCTAAGCGAGGCGCCCTTAGTCATCCACTCTAAGCAAATCCATTTTAAGCGAGTCTCTCCTAAGACTAGTTTTAGCGAATCTAAGTAAAGATGACCTAGGCAAGTCTGCACTAAGCGAGTCCGCTTAGTGCCATCTATACTAATAATATAAACCTGTAGAGTTTGTTTGTTGTTTAAACGCGCTAATATCAGGAACTATTTGACAGATTTGAAAAAATATTTTTGTGTCGATTAGTCCATTTATCGAGAAAGACTATAACATCACGCTTCGACCAATAGTTTGTAAAAACGGGGTAATTTATAAAGTTTCACGTGGACTTTGTCACAGGCAACAGCTAATTTCTTAATATAATTCTTGTGTGCGTGTGTAACTCTACTCCTCCTTAATGACTGGACAAATTTTGACGAAATATTTATAGGTGTTCAAGGAAACCTGAGAATGATTTAGATTCACAGACCAAGACCCACAGGACAACGTCTATCAATGGGAAATTGTGTTAAATTTTTTGTTTATTTCTTTGTGTAGCTAATGCTCTCCGTCACTATCTTTAACGTGAGTGAAATCGCCGGCAAAAGCCATACATTAAATATTCGGTATAAAAGTTAGATTTACAATCAAAGAAATACACAATCGATTTGTTTACTAAAACAATAATATTCACGATTACATAGACTCTATTAAAATACAGCAACTAACTCAGAACTCCCAACAAAAAGAATTTACACAACTAAGTGTAATTTCCCCAGCAAATTGAGGACAACATGTCCGGTGATAAAAACCACTTGGTTTTATTTCAAATAGTTGTCCATTATAAACAATTTGGTTTTACCACATAAACCACTTGGTTTTATTTCAACCACTGAGGTTGTTCATAATAAACCACTTTCATGCTAACCCTCGTCTGTGTGTGGAGCGTAGCGTGAATACGCGGCCAGTTATTAGTTTGCATAGAACTCTTAGCGACCCCTTTGATGCCTCGGCGAGCCTGGTACAACTTATTTTTATGGGGCTAATTTTTATGTATTGCGGGATATTCGCGTTTAGCACGAAATAAAAAAAACCGGCCAAGTGCAAGTTGGACTCGCGCACGAAGGGTTACGTACCAGTAAAGCGCAAAAATTTTAGTAAGACTTGGAAATCAGACAGACAAACAAAAACTTAAACACTTCTTAACAAGCGATAGCGCAATGTAGGCGTACTACAATCCCACCAAGAAGGATAAAATTGAAAAAAAAAAAACACGTTTGTGTGGTAACAGCCACTGTTAAATATTTAATTTATTTTGTTTTCAGTATTTGTTGTTACAGGCGGACAGATATCGAAGTCTTAGTAATAGGGTTCCGTTATTACTCTTTGGATACGGAAGCCGAAAATGCCCATACTGCTGAACCATTTCTGCTGAAATAGCGTCTTACACATTCAGTTCATTTTGCAGTATAGTGCCAGTAACCAATGCTTTAAACTGACATTTCAAAAAAATATGATATTTTAGTGCCCACTGGACCTTAGGGAAGGACTTACCTTGTTTGACGTCTTGTAGGTAGGCGAGTAGGAGTATTTTGTTTGAATAGACCTTATTTGGGTTAATCTTGTGGCCGATCATCTTAATATAGTTCATCTTAATAATAAATATTATAAATAAAAAAAAGATATCCTGTTTTTTATCTCTGAAAAAATACTAGTTTTAGGCAAAACCTTATTTAGCCGCGGCGATGTTGGCGGCAACTCCACAATACCACAATCCGTACTAGTGGTTGGTTCGACCATTTATTTCTTTTATGGTCAACTTGAAATCCGCTTTTGATATAATAAGAGATTAACAAGGAAACGTCGCTTTGCTTCAACTAACGGATTACCGTTTAATCCTCTTTCGAATAAAAGTAGGCTTATAAGCCGGTTTGGCCTAGTCAATAAGATGATTTCTCTCTGATAAGTTGATTTAATCCACATATAACTCGAAAACCGTATAGGAAAAATGCCTTTGTAATATCAAAGAAATTTGGCGGACCTATATGATTTGGTCACGTTATGTCAAAACCAGTCTTTTAGACGTTTGTGGAATATATATAAACCGGCAAAATAACGAAGTTCTACAACTGTAAATATATTTCCAACGTGTGTTGCGTAGAAATAGTTCTATATTTTTTTATCGAAATAAAAACCTGCTTATAGCAGAGCTAATTAATGAACTCATAGCCAATTTGTTAACTTAAGGCTACTAAACTACACTAAGGGCCTGTTTTACCGCTTACTGGCATAGTTTCTGTTAGGCTATTGGCAACTTTTTTGCCAAATTCTCCATTCAACATCTGTCAAATAAAGTTGTGGGTAGACGATAGTCTACCCTTACAGATATGTAAGCGGTGAAACAGGACTTTATTAATAACAAAGCTCATTAATCGACACCGAGTATACTTGAAAGTTTGCTGCGTAAATTACAGAAGAGCCAAGCTAGTAGAGCTGATTCGAGCTTTTTATCGTCCACAATTTAGAATGAAGTACACAACAGACACTGTTATCTCTAGACACGCTTTATTTCTAAGGCGAGATGAAGATGATTTTGTACAAAAAGTTGTTATTGTTTTTGCAAAATTAATCTTTTCGTGGTTGAAAGTTTTAACTTGATTTCGTATACAGTGGCTCTAGGATGTGACGTTGGCTTCATTCATGTTGTAAGAACTCACAATTTCGTCCCACATTTCAACGAATTTATTTTTTGGATTTTTATGTCTGATAAAATAGAACTTATCAAAATTGTAGAGACTTTTAATACAGATATTTCTAAAAAAGCGCTAATCCATTTTCGATATTTTACATTTGAGTTTTATTAAGAGCTTTAGATGCTACTTGAATTTTTTATTATTCTTTTGTTAGTTGTACATTATACAAGTTTTCATTTTTAACGTCTAAGAGGGCAGAAAGCAACTAAGATAATAACAATATTCAATCCAATCTACTAGCAATTTTCTCTTAACAACAAACCGTGTTATTGCTAACTTCTGAATGCAAGGCTTTTTATAGAAGTCTTATTAGTATTTTCTTTTAACAACAAACCGTGTTATTACTAACTTCTGAATGCAAGGAATTTTATACAAGTCTTATTAGTATTTTCTTTTAACAACAAACCGTGTTATTGCTAACTTCTGGATGCAAGTCATTTTATGTAAGTCTTAAGGCTTTTCAGATATTTTATTATATTCAAAAACATAATTTGGTCACATTTACTGCCTTTTCGGTTTTAAAGTATTTGGCAAACAGGATTTGTTCACCTGGCGGCGTGCCAGGCTAACTACAATAGTAATAAAATTAAGGTTGCCCTTAACATGTTTCACCTCGTTTTCGAATGCCATACTTTCGCCAATTTGTTGCCGGAATTTTATTTGGGAAATGCAGCTGAAAATATTTTAATGTGTATCTTTTATTTGCTTTCAACACAAAGTAAAAATGTGAAACAGTATGTTCAGTGTAACTGTATAACAGCATTCTGTACTGTGCAACTGTATTATATAAGTTTTTCCACAACATTCTTTAATCTCTATCAATGAGTAACCCTTAATTTCTTTCGTTTACGGCTCTAACGAACTCAACAAGACTCTTAGTATACTGGATGTTTCATTTTGCTGTATATCAAACTAAGATTTCCTTTTAATAACTCTATATTTAACAAAAACCAACAACAGCTGCAACAAAAATCGACAATACACTACAATTCTGGTATTGTGTCTATTGCCGACGGCACTTGTTTCCATTCAGCAACCCGTTTGCTCGCTTACACCCTTATTTTATAAAAAAGCAGCGATTAATAATATTGTTCTTGCAATCTTCCCGAAAAGCGAATTTTCAAAGAAATTTCGTGTAGTCCAGGGAAAAGTAGGACAAAATGAAGACGATAAGAGGCTATCCTACGGGAGCATTGTTATGGGCGCATAAAACCGGTTTACGGCGTGCACTGGGGACCGGCGCTTAGCAACTTTATCTTACAGCCGATTCCTTCAGCGCTCAAAATGCATTTCTGAGAGCTCGCTGTCCACGCTTAAATAAAAGGATGATAAACGGAGAGATGGTTTTAAAAATCTAAGAACATTTTTTCCGGTACCGCTGTAATATTAAATGTAATATCTTCGAAGTATAAAAATAATTTGGACATCCACAACACAACGTTTAAATTATTTATTTAAAAATAAACAAACAATAACCGTACAGGGTGTAACAAGAGAATGGATACCGGATTTGTATGTGCCCTTTGCATATGTCACTATGAAAGTAGCAGTGCTGAAGTGAATTCTACGAAATGGGCTCATTTACAAATTACGCCATAAAGTAGTATTTGCTATATTAAACAGGGCCCTAGCATGGCGACCGAGAAAGCGTATCAATGTGTGCCAATTTTCTATCGCTGTCTACACAGGATGCTCGCCCTAAGCATATTTAAGGGGGAGCATAGGTAGACATCAAGTCAGACCTATCCATTATTATTAATCGCTGATTTAAAAAAAAATAAGGGGGTAAGCGAGCAAACGGGTTGCCTGATGGAATGATACTCGCAATACCAGAAGCTTGCTGGTGTATTGTCGCCTTTTGTTACCGCCGTTGTTGGTTTTGTAAATTATAGAGTACTTAAAACGTACTCAATCATGCTATGGTCTTAGTTTGATATCCAGCAAAATGTTATATACCCGCCAGCTTCCGAAGTATTGCAAAAAATCTACTATGCTGTCAATGAGCAACTCAATTATGAGATTAAGACTTCTCTTCCACACGCCACCCACATACCAATCAAAGGTGTATTTTTATCTTCAAAATCTACAAGTACTCCATCCAGTCTATATTTGGCCCCTTGTTCGTGACTGTACATAGAATTTCATTTTACACAAGGACACTCGCGTTCGGTGTGGTTATATTCGCATCTGCGGAGAGCGGACTAGGAAAAAATATGGCGGCTACAATTTTGCAATTCAAATCATATTTCAAAACGGGTCGTGGTATCTATTCATGTGTGGGTCGTTCATCGCTTTTGTTCTCTGGTTGCTCGATACTGAAACTAATTTTGATTTTTTCATAACCGCCGCTTTTTAATTTTGCCAGAGCATTTACAGCTTAGGCTGTATAGAATGCATTTTTATTAGCAGCTTTCAAAATATCGGAGATATCTTTTTTAATTTTTATTAGGAGTTAACAAACAGTAACCACAGTGTACATAAATAGTAACCACAGTTTACATACAAACAGTAACCACAGTGCATATATCTTGAGGTTTTCGTGGGAGTTTCCGAGGGAAAACACGTGGGTCCACCATCTGCCTATGAATGAACATCTCTAATAACTTTAGTTATATAGTCCTAATAACTTTAGTGGGTATCTTATTTTATTATATTATCACAATACAACGGTATTATATATTTTCTATTTGCTTAAATGAAATCACCCGAAAACGATTTTCAATCACAATTTCTATTATCTGTTGTTTGGTTAAGTAAATTTATAAATCCAATTAACATTATTATTAATATCAATTAATAACACAAAGCACTTTCACGAAACCAATCAAAACGGGCGATGCACGAATTTCATTACGAAAATAACGCTTATAAAGCTCATAATTTAAATTCAAATTCTAGTCTAAGTTTGTTTAGGTTTAAACTAAGCTAAGTCTAAACTTAGTCAAGGATTATGAAGTGTAAGCAAAAAGTTATTAGATAACGAAATGACTTTGGGTATTTGCAAAGTGTTAGCGAGGAAAGTTGGCGCTAAAAATAGAGGCAAAAGTTGTGTTTTGCTTCATCACCTAACTACTTTACTATTTACTGCTTACTCTGGGATTTTCCGATGTTAGTTTCTCAGTTTGAGCGCCAGCCGGAAGAAGCAGTAAATAAATAATAAGTATTTTTTCCTCCCTCATTTTGAACCACAAAGGAAACACACACAGTTATTGTAGAGCTTTAGAGGTCCTAGATATTATAAATGAATCCTTATTTATTTTAGAGTGGTTACTGTAATAATAATAGTAAACCTAGTATAATATCTAATAAGTTCTTGCACAACAATTTTTTTTTTCACATTTTCACTATGAACATTTTCACTATGTACCCAATTGCCCCAGAAGGAGGGTTATGTTTTTTGAGAGTATGTTTATATATATGTATGTGTGTGTATGTATGTATAATTGTTTGGCACGCTCCGCAGCCTAAACGTCTTGATGGATTTTAACGTATGAGGTATCGTTAGATTCGTCTTAACAAGTGATTTTGGGTACATTAAAAAATTAAAAAATCAGAATAGCGGGAAGTCAAAATTGTGAGATTCAAGAAATTTATTTTCGCCCATTTAGGTCGAATGGGGCATCAAAATCAAGTGCTTTAAATAGCCATTCTAGAAATATACATATCTTGATGTTTAAATTGCAATGGTTCCTGCAGTCGGGTTTTCTATTTTTGGACATTTAGCTTGTTGAATTATTGGTTTCATAAATTTTATGAACATTACACCATCAGTATTCTAAAATAGGAAATAGTGTTCCAAATAAAATTGGACTACAAAAACGAGAATTTTCTGCCTTTTATTTTATTTAAAAGCGTTAATGCAGAAAACCATTCTGTACCACTTTTAACGCATACATTAAAATGTTTTCGAGGATTAGCATCGACAGCACATAGCACTCTGTACGTTTTCGATACCAGTTTTATGTTTCATTTTATAAATACAGCAGATGTTTTGTCAATGCTTTTTACCGAGAAATACATAGACTTCTTAAATTATTTATTTATTTCAAAGGTTTGTGAACAATTGCTTACATTTAAAATATAGCTTAAATTACGTTTATATGTGATTTAAATTTAGTGTTGCAATTATCTATAAATAAAATAACAATAAACTATCTGTTATATATTATAATAAGTACAAATTCTTAGGTAGGTGTATACCAATAGTTTACTTTGAAAATTACATCGCTAATCCTACTACTATTATAAAGGCGAAAGTTTGTAAGTATGGATGTATGGATGTATGGATGCTTGTTACTCTGTTACTCTTTCACGTAAAATCTACTGAATGGATTTGAATGAAACTTTACCACAATATAGCTTATACATCAGAATAACACATAGGCTATAGCTTATAC
>JAOTAV010078229.1:0-12722 GCA_026546445.1 Cyclargus thomasi | reverse complement strand
TTTTGCCAGAGATTACACTCCCATAGAACATGATGAGCAGTTTGTTTAAACATGTAACCCTCGGTCGAGCACTCGCAGAAAGGAGTTGGAACTAATTTAAATTCGAAAAGTTTGGCAATAATATCATGTTAGTGATACTAATTAACGCATCAATACATTTTGCTCCAAACGGTCACTGTACGAAAAACAACTTATGTATGTTATGTATTGTCCTTCCTGCAATCCCTAACAAAAAAACAATTGACTTTTTTGACTGACTACAATGCCTAATTACAGGCCCAATCTTAGTACATTGTATAGATAGTAAAAAAACAATTGACTTTTTTGACTGACTACAATGCCTAATTACAGGCCCAATCTTAGCCGTAGCGGTTATTGTCATTAACCATGTGTCAAAAAATTGTCATTTCTATATGTTATGTCTCTTTATAATTGTTGACAATCACGTTGTGTGTTGAAAATCATGCTGGGCGGAAGCGTCTCCGAACGTTTGGTGCTCTAAATGTAGGTGTACCTAGATAGTCTTCCGGTAAATTTAAAAATCAGTCATTTGTCGCTCGCGCCGCCATGTTGGAATTTGGTAAGATGGTTAAAAATAGTGTTTGTTAGGCTTTTGAAACGCTAGTACGTTTTAACTATAGATTTTACAATAAAATGGTTGGAACATAAAATGTAGAAAATTTCCTTCAGTTTAATTTGCTAGCAGATTATATTTTAGTTAAATCTGTTGGAACGAAGTTGTTTTCGAAAAACTGTATTTGGCCGATATTTTTCCAACAAAGTGAAAAATTCGAAAAGAGCACGTCAAAATCTATAAAAACCACCAATATCTAAAACTCCCGGAATACCCTCTAAGTAAAACTACCAAACGATCGGGTCATAAACTTTATGAAAATATTAGTATAGACAGCTATGTCCTGCGGTGTTACCCATTTAGGAAAATTTATTGTGACTTTCCGCATTAAAAAAGAAACTCGAGTAATACCTGGTCTGGGCTAACAGCTAACTTCATAGTTCATATCATCAATATATTAAAATCGCTCCTGCCGTTTAAGGTCGAAGAAGTAAAAAACATACATTGGAAAATCCACAAGCTTTCGCTGTAGGTATATAATTGTATGAAATGTGATTAATTTAAGTATTGCAAACAGGTAACTGTTAAAAAAAATACAAACGCTACATACAGATTAAACAATAGATTTTACAAGTTTTCTGCCGAAGCCACGTTAAGGGTTCCTTGGTTGAAGCTAACTTAAAAGGCTTAAAAAGACTATGTCAACGTTCGTTACGCTCCGTAATATCGAGTACCACAGGATAAGAAAGTAAATAAACCGACAGTTTGTTAATTGGGAACCATGTATAGATTCCACAAACTAAACTACGTATATACGTAGGGTATGTCGTTCTTGGTTTTTAGTGTTCCAGAGCCAAAAGGCAAAAAAGGACCCTTATAGGTTCGTTATGTCTATCAGTCCGTATGGCACAGCCACAGTTTTCGAAAAACTGGAACTTGCTTAGTTGACCGGCTTTAAGATTTTATACAAATAATTAAAAGTAAGTTTCAAGAAGTCCCTATAGCAAGAACATGAACTTTTGATGCTTTTTTATTAAGTCCCATGTCTACGAATAGCTATTGAGGTTTCTGACATAACTTTCGAATGGTTTGGTGCCAAAAACAAATGAATAAATGAAAAATCATTTTCTGCATCACTTCAACCGATTTTATGCCGTAAAATTATGTCAATTGGTTGGTTCGTCAGAGTGTGACAAAACACAACAAACACACACATTTTTCCATTAATATTAAAATGGAAAATCGATAATAATAATAATGGATAAGATTGATTATTATCTAGGTGTTCAAATTCGATTAAAAATTACTAAGATGCAAAATCCCTTCAAAATTTAATAAAATAATGGCACCAAGAATATCTCACAGAAAACAACTCAAATCAAGATGAAATGTATTAAAAAATAAAACTTAATTTAATGAGTTAAAGCTCACAATCGCACAAAAGTTAAATCTCGTTGTTTCGAGGCGATAGGGAGCGGAACGACGCGTTATACGCGGTTTTGCCGTAGCCACTCTTTACACGGCAACTATGAATCTTCATAATATTTGATCGAAGGTGTACAATAATATCTTCCGTTATATAGTTTCTCATCTTCATTAGCACCTTGAATTGCTCTACAATGTTTGAAATTGAGTATTACATAACAACTTACTCTAAGATACCTATAAACAGAAAGTTGTTACAGAAAACTTAATTATCTACCACATTTTATTTTGTGCGGAAAATAAATTCTCTTCAAATTGCCTGGTATTAGTTTTTCGATTTAATACAAAGGCTCTCGTTTCCCGTTGTCTCGCAGCGACGCTGAACGTAATATTATTTTGATATTATTTTTCTTTGTATGAACCAATTAGGCGGGAATTTAAAACACAAAGGTTTTATATCCCCGCGAAGAAGCGCGCGGTATCGTGCACAAAGCGAATGCGATTATACTTTTGTGCACCTACCTGACTTCTTTTATCCTAAGCGCTATGCCATAACTTATGTAAGTAAAATAGTTTTTACTCAGTAGCATTCTGCTATTTTAATGATATATAAAATTTTAAAACCTTCGCGGTGAAGTTATTTGTGGCTTTAACTTTGTAAGTCACGTCAAAACACACTCTGCCGAACTAACATGACCAATCCTAGGTTTCGGCGCATTCGCCTCATATGACACAAAATCAAATCAAAATCGAAATCTTTTTTATTCAAAATCAGTTCTTTAGGTACACTTTCCGATCGTTGAGACTACGGTGCCTACCACCGGTTCGGGAACTAACACGGCGAAAAGTACCGGCGTATGTAACTCGCACGGGTCCACCTTTTATCAAAGAGATGGAAAATAACAATGTTATGTCTTAAAACTTATAATATAATTTAACAAACAATACTTATTTGAAATACATAAGTAATTTTAAGTCAATGTATATATTACAATATATTGTAAGTTATTTATAAAATAATAAAAAGAAATAAAGAAAAAAAAGTTACATAAAAGCCAACGTAACGCAGCCGAACTTCGTGTGTTGCTATAGCCGAAACACGGCTGAACCAACGTCTGACGGAAGTTCGGCTGTACGCTACGACGAGACGTGATTTCGACATCGGTTGACCCTTCACATAAAATACATCGTAGGCGGAATCATGCTGAAGTTTGGCTGGGTAACTTCGGCCTTGAATGCTTAGAGTTCAGACACTTAGCTTCGTATTCGTAAAAATATTTTAACAGTGTTTAACTAATCAAGATTTGCAGTCCTTTTCTAGAATATTGGAAACGTCACACGACAGAAAGGGACAGCGAATCATGATTAGTTAAACATTGTTAAATATTTTTATGAATAAGGGAATATGTCTTCCGCTCGATAACAGAAACATTGCGTTGATCAACAAAGTAATATGTATGATTGCGGATCTAAGTAATTTGGTTGCGCTATCTAGGTCGACTGGCTATGTAACGACTTCTCTGATAGTACCATGAAACAGAGCCAGTTGATGGGACTACGTCATTTAGTCGGATTATGTCAATTCCATGTAAGTCGCAATATGTCGGCTGGGTTTCACATAACTCGACCAACTTTCCGCGATTTGACTCTGCTTCCACTTCCGTGATTGTACATTCACAATTTCAGCGATTACAATAGACACTGAAAGCTACCTGAAAGACTTTTAAGTTTTACTTATTTTATCCCGTGTCTTCACTCGCGTGGAATTAGTAACATGATGACATGATGTTTTACCAAACAAAAGTTGCCTGTGTTATGTCTTATTTACACGTATTAAGTAGATAAGTAGGTTTACTTAGTTTTAACAAAATTTTAAGTTGCAACTTGCTACTAAATTTTGTGTTTACATGCAATTATAAAATTAAATTAAAATTTATTTACCTACTTATCTACTTAATCCGTGTAAACCAGACATTACTCTCTATCATTTCAACTAAGTCAAAAGTTCAAAGTTGCTCTTTTTGAGCGGGGAAAAAAAATATTTACTTTTCCATTTAGAAAATTAGTATGGGCTATGATAAGGATTGTGAGTAACAAATCTTAATATTTACAGCGACAAACTAGGACATATAAACGTTACTCCAATAGCTGAGAATATTTCCAAATAACTGAGAATCCTTGATAACAGATGAAGCGTCTTTGTGTACGAGCTGTTTGTTATTTACAAGCTGCAGCAAAGATTCGTGACCAGTCAAGTGTAACGAAGAAATGTTTCATCTTCTAGCAAATTGGATATAGGACCAACTCACTTTCTTTCGCAATATAGTAGCTCTTTATCAACTTTCCTGATAGGACATTATGTTTTTGTGTAAATTAACATTTTTGTGTACGAAGTTCAGGCACGTCTTTCACTTGGGGCTTACTTCACTCCAAATCACTCATCCATATAAGCTTAAGGAGAAAGTAACCGAAGCAAGTGATGAACCGACGATACACGTGAAATTAATTCCGTTCAATTGTGACATTAACTTTACTCTGTTATCCTTCGGGTCGCAAATTAGTGCGGTCCGTTTTACATCTCCCCTCCCCTACGCGGGATGGGGGTGGTTACACCTCACACATTTACGAGGGGCCCCTCATTAAACATGCCCCTGCCGACATCTTCAAGTGTTTTTACCGAATTCAGTAACATGAACGCTGTTTTGAATAAATGTCGCGCTAAGTAGTAGGTATGCAAAAAAAGAAGCAAATCTTTACCGCTACAATAATTATATTATACATTTTTTTATACTATGAATCTATATTGAAGAAATGACAACATTGAAAACGTTCTTCCATTTTTAGGGTTCGTACACAAAGTGTAAAAACGAGACCCTATTACTAAAACTTCAATATATGTATTTCTGTTGCCGCTTTAACGAACACTAAAACAAAATAGATTAAATGTTTCAGGGAGGCTCTCATACAACAACCGTGTTTTTTGCCAGTTTCTTCTTTTTTTACAACTAGATGTCGCTGCAGTATCTCTACATCGCGCTATCGCTAGTAAAACGATGTGATTGATTATATACTGTCTAACTTTTAGAACGAGTTTTTCAAATTTTTGCTCTCTACTGGTTTAGTAGGTTACAAATGAAGCTTTTTGTCTTATAGTTTAAGTTATAAGTGAAAGAAGCTAATAACTAGCATTTTACAACCTTCAAGTAAATCCTCAATTTTTCCTATAAAATTTTGATAAATCTTGTAATTTAGCGATCCCATTAGCTTGTCTATCTAGTTGTACATTAAATCCACATCTTCTTCTTCTTTTAAAAAATGGCTCCTTCATGAATTGCCAATATCAGAGTGTAGCGATTGAGACTGCCACTTAAATCCACATTATTTTAATTTGAAATCATTTTCCGGTCCTAAAGCGTCCATTGACGTAAAAATCCGGTAGTTTTTTTTTTAGTTACCCGCTTCTTCCACTTATTTCTTCTGTTGTAGTATACTCCAACTGAAGAAATAAGAGTAACATGTATACATGAAGCCAAAAAAGAATTTGCTGGACTATTGCCCTAAGCTTGCAACCTATTCGTCTACACACCGTATTTTATACGTTGTAAAAGGAGTTGGCGGTCTTGGCGTTTTAGATAACTAAGGCCCGCAATTGTAGACAGCGCTAGGACTTAAGAGCATGATCAAAATTTTGAGGTACTGTTTTCATTCATAGAGAGACCTCTATGAATAGAAACAGCATCTCAACATTTTTTGATCACTCCCTTAGTATTAGGCGCTGGCTGAAGGCATACCTGTAATATAGTTTTCATATATTCATTCAAAGTTCGCGTCGTGGGTAAAACGAACTATTAATAGAAAATATCGAAGCCACTTCGATTCCCCAGACTAACGGTTTGTTGTAAAGTTATCAGCGTGCGTTTATAATATAATTCTAAGCGGTGACTACTCTGATAAGATTTGAATTCTCCCGGGAGAGGACCTTGTGGAGCTCCGAGTGAAGACGAAACTTTGAAATGTAATCAACTTAATGTGACTTGGAGACTTTCGTGTCCGCAAATGTTATTAGTTTATGTTTTATTATGTTCACTTGTGAATTTTGCTGTTTACCTTAACTTAGAGTTTTAACATTCTTACTAATAGAATAAGCCATGTTCTGGGTACAAAGGAGGACGGTACAGGAGACGAAACAAACATTAAGGTAACCTTCAAATGCATCTTGGTCACGCGTCGTTTTAATTATTGCAAACGGGAAATAAAACAAAATGTTTTATCCTGATAGGAGGAGATAACAGTTGACAAGAACAAAATATTTATGAAAAAGCAACTAAGTCATCTACGGATTTTTTTAGAGTACTAGATCATTTTTAAATACCCTTTTGTAACATAGAAGATAAACCTTTTTGTTAATTAAAGGAGAAAGAACGTATTATCTATATCCGGGCATAAAAGTTAAAATCACACAGAACAATGAAATATTCCAAACTAAACAAACTAAAGACTTCGATATGCTAACGAAGTCGATATCAGTTTTAACAAACAGTTCATGTCTTCGTAGCGAGCTCGCTGCCAACTTTATCAATGTTACCAACTTTGCGAATGGCAGTCGAGAGTTCATGGTAGGGACTCACGACATGCTACTAACTCAAATAACTTCGCATAAGCAATGGAGAATTGACTTACGCAAGTTGTCCGTACCCACTACCGAGTGGTTTTTTAGCCCTACTAGCATCCTGTGCGAGATTTAATTCAAATATATTACGCAGGCTCTACATAATCGGCGATGATTGACACGATCATCGTACAAGCATCCACACAATACGTAGTACTTTGTCAACGAGTCGATCATACACCAGGGGTTCCAACCTTTTTACCAGGTGGCGGTGCAGTTACAAGCTCAGAATTTTTTGACGGCACCCTACCCAAGCTATAGTTTGCAGTTCGCTATTAGAAAAAGAAATAGTCGAAAGAAATAGATACACCCAAATAGGAAATCGTAGCTTAAAACCTTATTTGTGTTGTGAGCGCCCAGAGAGGCACCGACCGCAAATATTTTGAGATTCCCCATTTTAGATTTAGAAACCAACTCACAATGCCCGTTTTCACATTCCATAGCTCAGGTCGAGAGCCCCTGTCATAGAGGATGATCATCAAACAGAGCTGAGTATTCCCTCTATTGTTTACACAATCGCATGTCTTTGTAATCGCCTATAATGAAAAACCTGAAAAAACTACCATTTGCCTTTGCATATGGCGTATGGCACCTTTTTCACCTCCTCACCTCCTGAAACTGCTTAAGAGGGGCTAGCAAAGCGATCGAGGAAGTGTTTCTTTCTACGGCAAGATGGACAAAGTGACGTTGAAGTGACGGACGGGCATTTGTCAGTTTATCTCAACTATCTGTCAGTTTGTCTATACTTTCGTATAGTCGTCTACTGACGCTATGCCCTGCTGTTTGTAGCATACTTCTTCCAAACAATATAACTTATTTGGAATAGAAAATGTTGCGTCTAAGGTCGTTTATTTGAAGCAAAATCTAGACACGCAATTAAGTAATCTTCTCCATTAAGATAATAGCGACTGGTTATTAAATAAAGACGGTAATGGGAGTAGACTATTAGAAGCGGGTATTATGACGTTAGGACCGATTAGTCTTAAGGTGACTTTCGATCCTCATGGAACGTGATTACAATACACAAACGACATAATAAAAACTCCCATACCGATTTCGGTGACTGTGGCCGGTTTCATAACTGAGTCTGTTACGTAGGAGTAATTTTAAAGTGCGGAAGTGTGTGAGCAGTACACAGGCACACTCTCTCTTTCTTTACTCTCATAACCCAGTGGGGCGGATCATCGACACGACTGGCGAGAGATCATACGCAGGACCGACTTTTTGCATGCCCATCCGACGCATGGATCATTTTACTTGTCAGACAACCAGGTTATCAGCCTGCATTATCCTAGACAAACTTGAAATTACATGTTTCCAACGTTGCAATTGAACCCACGACCTCCGGGTGAAGAGCCAGGCTTTGTACCACTAGACCACGGACCAATCTCAACGACAATTCCATTATGAACATACAGCTAGCTTTTGCCCGCGGCACTCGCACGAGCTTCGAAAATCGAGTAAAATTACGAATATTGTTGTAGGATATTTTTGTGAAATCGATCAAGATTGGCGTTATGGTTCATTAAACCTCTATAAAATTTTTACATAAGCCGCGATTGTGAACAACAAAATGACAACACATAACTTTGTTGACAATCGCGTTTTGTATGGAAATGACACATTTTTGACAGAAGGTTAATGAACCGTACCGCCAATATTGAGCGAATGCGTATGAGGAATCATGATGTTTTCGAGGACTAGGGAGGCTACCATGACCTCTTACAGCAGTATTACTTTAATATTACTTTCGAATTTCGCATAAACAAATATGATCTCTATTTATATAAACAAAAGTGTGGTTTCTGTTTAGGCAAAACCTCAAAGTAATATACAAGTAATACTGCTATAAGAGGTCATGGTAGGGGGGCAGATGTAGCTTCTCTCCTTCCTATTACGCGATTAATCAAGCCGATTGTCTGATTCGTTACGGCGTGAAGAACGGACAAATAAATAAACGCACTTTTGCATTCGCGGTCATACATTGGCATTCTAGGCGCCTGCCCTATTGATCAGAAAAACGTGGCTGGCGCCACTGTATGAATTTCTTAAAGCGTTTTGAATAATAATCAGTATTTTTCCCTCACGGCTGACGTGTAGAAGCAGCATAACAAGTGAGATTCTAATTTGGAACGCTGATACAGGCACGTCTGCACGAGCTGTCGTGTGACGGCTCGAGTGACTTTTGTTTGTAATAATACCGCTTTGGTTGGAGTTCGATTGGTTCAATTTACAATTGTATCGTGTTCAGCTTCTATTGTTTGAAATAATGCCTTTGCCCCAGAGTTTTGCTTGAAATTGTTGAAAATGAAATTTTAGACTATGGCCGTTTGTCCACTAACACCGTGGACCGAGAAAGAGATTTTTGGTCCGAATAAAATGCTACTTTCTGACATAGACTACAGGTTTCGTTTTCTTCTAGGGCGTAGCGGACAAAGAAGGTGCTACGGCTTATATAGGCTCTGGAGATGTTACGGCATAAATATTCGATTTTGACGACCTCAGTGGCGGCAGTTGGCAAGCGCGTTGGTAGTTTAGGCAGGGGGTCGCGGGTTGGAATCCTACCGACGGAGCAAAAGTTTTTCAATATTCATGGGTCTTGGATGTGTGTATATAATATAAAAGTATTAAAAAATAACCCTCGAGTACTTAGCCCGGGGACAGACTGACGTGATGTGAAGCGTCCATCGATATTATTATATTATAAATATTTATTCGCTGCATTGTCCTTTTAGAATTCCCGAGAGAGATTGAATTTCTGATATTTTTAATTTAGGTTCGGGTCAAGTAAACCCCCATCAGTAAATGTAAATTTCTCTAGGATACTTGTCGGTGAAATTAAAATATGCTTATAAGGCAGGCGACGCGTAACGAGCCTCCCCGCACTACCCCTCACCGCCCCGCACCTAGGGCTGCCACATGCCAGTTGTGATACGGTCGAAAATTTTTGGTATCTTTATTTGCCAAAATTCAGGTTTGTCTGCGGTATGGCTATACCAATTTCACATATTTAGTTCTGCTTATTTAAAACTATTCTACGTCTATATACGTGCTATACTAAATGTTAAGGTAATATACCAACAATAGTAGTATCCGGTCATTTTATTCTAATGACGGGTTAAGTCTGGCCGCACATTATGCGAATTTCTGATTAGAAATTTCGGACGCTCCCCGTCGTATATCCCCGGATACTATACGAAATTTCTGATATGTCTGGCTTACACGTCTTAGGTAGATAACTAGTTACCAAAATTTTTACTTAATTTTCAGTGACTAAAATTGACACTTGCTACTGAATTTTGTGTTTACATGCAGTTAATAACTTAAAATTAAGTTCACATTTAGTTACCTACTTATCTACTTAGTACGTGTAAACCAGACAATAGGTTTTTGTATGGTATCCGAATTTTTCTGATCAGAAATCCGGAGAATGAGCGGTCGGCTGAAGGTGCCTCTGTTAAGTTTGGTGATCTGGCAACCCTACCAGCACCGCCCCCGCTCCGGCGACAAAAAAGCGACGACTGAAATTGCAGGGACCCTTCAAAGTGATAGAGCGAACTCTTTCATTACCCTGTGTTTTTCAGTGTTCGTGTTTTTCTCCCGCTATCATAATATTTATGTATAGAGTAATGACGGAAAATAAAATTACCGTGCATTTAAGTTTTATTAAAACCATTAAAAGGCAGTGTTTGCTTTGTACACCCAGTTACTCCAAAAGAAAGTTCCAGACTATTCTTTCTTTTTCTACCTCTTAGAAAGGTAAAGCTTGCTAATTTAAAACAACGCAAGATATTATTCACTTCTTTTTTTTGAGACCTATTAAGATGAGGCACAAACTTAACAAAACGATTTTTTTCTTCAAGTTCTGTGACACGTGAATAATAGTGTCCGCACTGGCGATCCGCGAAAAAATTATGACTAAAATCTGTGCAAATAAAATCCGCTTTGTCGAACAGAAGTAGTAAATAAGAAAATCTTTTTTTTTTTGTTGACTAACACACCGATGGGATCACGTTCATAAAATTTCATAAAGCTAGCTAGTTCCTAGCATTTTATCAAAAGTAACCATGCCGTGAGTGTAAACCACGTTTCCTGTGGGATCACATTAAGCGGTCTCCATTGGTGTCGCGAACATGACACGTGTATCGTGTCATTGATGCTCAGCAAGATGGATGACGGGCGGGGTAGCGGGGTAACGGGGAGGCCGGGGGGGAGACGTCTGCTGAGACAGCAGAAACGATCTCATCAATTACCCCACAGACAACATTAGCGTTGTATTATTACAACTACTTAAGCGTCACTTATTCGGATGATCGTATACAATAGTTAATTGTTTCCACGTTGTCTCTATGGTTCATTTAACCCACATACTTTCTCCAAAAAAGACACGTCAACAAAATTTTAAAAATACTTCTTTTTTTTTATAAAAATAAGGGGGCAAATAAGCAGACGGGTTACCTGATGGAAAGCAACTTCCGCCGCCCACTGGCAACATCAGGGTTGCATGTGCGTACTCTTCTTGAAGGTTTGTAGGTCGTAGCGATCCGGAAATACTGCTGGTGATAGTTCATTCCAGAGCTTTACTGTGCGAGGCAGAAAGTTATGCGAAAATTTTACTGTGGAAGACTGCCATTCATCAAGACGATATGGGTTGTAAAGCTTAAGTGTAGGAAGATGACGAAAAGTTGCAGGTGGAATGATTCCGAACAGTTCCTCTGAGTGATAAAATCTATAAAAGATGCAGAGCGAAGCTACATCTCGGCGCAACTTCAGGGGGTCCAAACTAACAGTCAATGCCTCTCCTTTAGTTTCAATCGCCTGAGCCCAAAAATGAGTTAGATACGCCAAGAGGTCACCAGCTCAGCGACCCTTACGGAATCCGTACTGTTTGTCACTCAGCAATTCTTGTGCATCTAAGTATCGAAGGAGTTGGCTATTATATAATGCTCTCCATTATCTTAGAGAAGTCCTTCTTCTCTGGTAATTGCGATTGGTCTGTAGTTGGAGAGATTGGAGCAGTCGCCTTTTTTGGGGATCGGGTGCACTAACGCTGTCTTCCAGGATGTCGGATTGTAAAAATCCACATTCGCTCCATTTTTCCTCGCTATTTGTAAAACCAGCAATAAATATCATCAATATCATTTCTAAAACATGGTGCGCGGTGGGTTCAATGAACTATAGAGATAAATTAGAAAAATTAACTATGATATCCTTCTAATATTATAAACGCAAAAGTTTGTGAGTTTGTCAGTGTGTTTGTTTCTTCTTCACTCACACGGCTAGAGCGTATTCAAGCGGACATAAGCTACACATATATTTTATCTTTTACATTTCATGACAAAACATTACATTTTTTGACAATGTTTGATTCTAATTGCCTTCGAACCTAAACTAAAACAATAATATAATATTTTAATCTACCACTTGTATATAGCCTTTCACTCCGCATAATTCCAAAAAGTTCTTCAATACCTGAAACTGATCCTAGCACTCTGACCGTATTATTTCATATTTCCTAGAAGTTTTCATCAAGTGGTTTTTTCTTAGAAATCCAGTTTTCTCGGTATGAAAATTTTTATATTTTTCTTTATAAAATCCTAGCTGTTTGTGTAGTAAGTTAAAGAGATTCTTGGTATACCGAGATGGTGCGGCTTATGGGACATAACATTAGTTTTCCATTATTGCAAGTCGCCGAGCCGGGGGACTCCCTCGCTTATGTTTGCTGACTTTATTACTCTCGCAACTTAGATATTACAAAGTTTGTCGCAAACAAAAACTTCGTATTGCATACAGGTGTCCCATACTCGAGAATATCAATGATTTATTTAAACATTGGCTAGCCTCTGCACGCGGCTTCACGTGGAAATTCCTTTGGAAACATTATGTTTTTCTGAGACCAAAAGCAGGCTATGTTACTCTCTATCAATTCAAATAAACCTACAGTAGGAACTCGATTATCCGGACATCAGTTATAAGGATTCGCGATTATCCGGATAACAGACAAATTTTATTATTGTACCTATAAGTGTCGTATTTTTGCGAGCATGAACGTGT
>JAOTAV010078218.1:0-12724 GCA_026546445.1 Cyclargus thomasi | reverse complement strand
AATTGATTTCCCGCCTTTACTTGACACTGGCCATGGTTTTAGCCAAGCGCCATATAAATAAATAAATAAATAAATAAATAAATAAAAGTTTCACCGGTCTGTCACAGCTTCAGCCAGTTCGACGTCCTTAAAATTTCATATTTTGGCGCCATTTCAGCGTACTGTCAATTTAATAAATTGGCGCCATTTACGACGAACGCCGTCTAAAGACGTCTATGTCACAACTCACAGTATAGGAATCTATTTACACCGCTGTGACTACCACAGATAGCAAAGAGTACCTTAATCCATACTAATATTATAAATACGAAAGCGTGTCCGTCTGTCTATTACCTCTTCACGCCCTATACGCTAAATTGATTTTGCTGAAATTTGGAATACACATAAGACACTCTTTAACCCGGAAAGATGTATGGTTCTAACGCGATAAACGAATTTTGGCGCAACGTTATTGCGGGTGTCATCTAGTCATATACCTACGGTTGAAAAAGAAACCAGCCCTTCATCGGAAGTTGGTCAAAAAGCTTTGAGTGACTTTCCAAGGGATATTAGTTAAGCGTAGTCTACATTAAGCTAACATTGCCACCCTATACCACGGGCAGTGTAGTGTTTAATTCTCTACTGACCCGAAAGAATTAAGTCAAGCCCTCATTGACTCTGATCTGACAGCGAACGATTCGGATTAATCGGATGATTCAGCGCGAGCAAGTTTGCGAGGTTCCATATCATTTTACAAATCAAATTTTTAAGTTCGGCTCATTCGGTACGGATAGATGAGTTTTTACCATTATAAAGACATCAACCAATAATATTATTTAAGGCCTTGTTTACCTACAATCATGTTAGGTTAGCCTATAGCCTCACCCCACTACCTTATCCCGGAAACAATTGCAATGCGTCTTTTCTTAGGGAAATTCAATCACCACATTTGGACGCAATTTTCGCAATCCATTTTTAAACAGTTTAAACTTTACGGGTTTTCAATTAAAACACCAATGAAGATGATAGTTTATTAATTAATCTTATTAGAACAGATAAGCTTTATATTTAAAACACATACTAACAGATTTATATAATTTCATATCGTTTAATATATTTTAAATCTGACGCAAGTTAAAACAACGTAGAAATCTCTTACGTCTAACTGGATATGTTCTACACAATATGATATGTTAGAAAAAACTTCTGGCAAATACAGGCATCAGAACGTCGATAGATACTTCATCAAACATTTAACCTAAAGGTCATTAAGTCTATTAATGACAGGTGTCAAATGTTGACCCTTTAGCTTCTTCTTCTTTAACGGCTTCACGACGATCTTCAAAATAACGAAAGATTCTTTAAATACCCTCACTATTATCAATCTTCAGGAAGCTTTGACTAAATACCTATCCCCTTATATTTATCCCACGACCACCCAGCCTTTTTTCTTTCTTACACATTCGTTGTATCGTAGCCTGCATTTGGCAAAAGTTGAATAAATAGCTTAAGTATAATTCAACACTCATATAAAACTTTTAAACAATATAATTTGGATATTCAAAGCGATAACTCAGATTTAGATCTTTAGTTTTCGTCGATGGTGACTAGATGACGGCACTACAATATAGATTTTACATATATATCTTAAAGATTTCCGCTACAAATTTTTATATTGTGTATCCATAACACTAATAAAATCACATGTTTTTGATATGTACGCGCGTGGAGCACCTCGCTTGATATGTTAACTCCGTTGTAAGGACCTAAAATATTCCATAAACACTACAATACCGATATTAAAATAATTGTACTTTATCATCTACAGATTTATAATAGATTCTAAATTCTATAATTTTAAAATTACGTCTAATGATATGTATCTCGTGGTCCAAATTTGGACAGTTCCAAAAGTGAGATATGAAGCGCGCACATTCTTTTCTAACTAGTATAACCTACTTTTTCTGCTTCATATCTCGCTCATAACTGGACACGTTGCGGAGTCCCCTCTGACATAGTAAGGATTGGAATAGGGCGATATACTCTCTCAATCGTATCCAAAATAACGAACCATAGACACGGCCAGCCCTAGAATATTCTGGGCTTCGACGCGAGAGGACCGTGTCCACGAATCGCGTGTTCCAATTAAAAAATTGGACCTAAAATAAATTTACAAAAATATTGCTAATTTCATTAAAATTATGATTACATTAAGTTCTATTGTAACTACGATGTTGTTTATATTGATGGTATATCAGAAGACTCGAGGTTTCGATGGATGGTAATAAATTCATCCAAAAACCACGTCATATCTAAAATACACTCAACATAAATATAATAAACCTACAAGTACAAATTAGCTTTAGCGACACCAATCGCGGCAGAACATCGGACACTTAAAATAAGAAACGAGCGGGATTTAAAAAGCGTGTGTGTTAATCGTATTAAAAAATCTGCTTACATATTCTAACTCGTGAATATTAATCATAATAATTTTGTGATAATCGCTAGATAGTTACATAATTTCATTGCAACATCCAAATAAGTCGGTGTCGAATAATTTAACACAGTCGTTGATTTTGAACGGTCAACGTGGCCGGATGTGACGCAGTTCAAAATAACGAGTGACCAAACACACACCACGCACTCAGGACAGAGATCTAGTACCGCTTATACTTGACAGTATCGTAAGGCAGGTAGCTGTAGAAAGAAGAACTTATGGGACCGAATTGGACGACATGGTAGTAGTCAGAGGCTGACTCCGGTGCTATTCAATCGAGGAAGCCGGTGTTGACCAGCTTCTCCAGGAAGAACTTGACGTCTCCCAGCTCGCTGTCCTTGATGCCCAGGGATTTCAGCATCCCCAGGTCTCCGTTCTCCACCGCCATGAACACGGAGCGCAGGTGCTCCAGGTCGGAACGCATCAGATGAAGGGCCGCCCCGAAGTCCTCGATGGTCTGTGATTCTGGAAATCGGAAATAAAAAGATAAATATATTCACACAAAGCCGACGTGTACTTAGTTTAGACTAATCGCAAATAAACATTTTGGAACACTTCGAAATTGTATATTATTATATGTTACAGAGAAAATAACTTTAAGAAAGTGTTAATGGACACAATCTTAGTATACTCTACTTAGCAAATTAAGTTAGCGTTAAATTACTTATTAGTCTAATCTAGGCTCGATTGTAATTTTTATGAAATACCTATATACTTATGTAATTCATGTAATAAAAAAAATATGCTACAGGATCTGAATGCTAGCGTAACAAAAGTAAGCCCGATAGATAATTATATAAAATACATTTATATCAAATAACAGATACGAATGTTAATACACATTCTAAGGAATATTATGTATAAATAAAAATGTAGTTTGTACGCACGAGCACAAGGATTGTGCTTGATTCTATAACTGATATCGGAAATAGTACGAAATACAAGCAATAACCTCTTTACACACCCTTGGAGGGTCGTAAAAATTTTATTATACCGATCCTTGTATGTATGAATTTGCATAATAACCGATAACATGCGCATAAAGACAAGTTTTTTTTTTTTTTCATGTAGAAGTTAGTACCATGGTAGTAATCAAGTAAGTTATTTATAGGTTGTTGACGAAGTCAGTGGCGTAACTATACCGTTCGAGGCCCGTGGCAAATTTGTTTTCGTTCCACTATGTCAATCCCATACAAAAACACGTCAAGCGATTATTGTAAGAAGTAATCTCTTGCCACTTGTCTAAGAGGGCTGGTCGGGGGCCCCTTCCGGTTGGGGGCCCGTGTCATTTTGCCGGCTTGCCACCTTGTAGTTACGCCACTGGACGAAGTTACGGCATTTGGTCGTATTGTGTCCATTAGTAAGCCGAGTTTCGTCGGTTGAGCTTAATATTATTTACCACGTTACGGAGCTCCGCCATTTGACCTTGAATCAACTTCTCTGATAGTATAACTCTTGCGACTTAACCAGACACCTTGCTCGATATTTCAGTTATGTCACCCTCCCTCCTGCTTCTCCCCGCAGCACCCCGCTCTCGCCATGCGCGTCGAGTAGCGTTAGCATAAAAATTCTAGGCGAATTTCTTGAGTTTTCATTTCTGTTACTTCTAAACTGCTGGACTGATTTCAATAAAATTTGGTATGTAGTTAAGTGACACCCTGGATTAACACCTAGGATATTATTTGAACAGTTGGCTGTGCAATATGGGCCGTATATTTTTTTAAAATGCATTTAATTGATAAAAATAATTTCTACAACTCCATATGGATTATGTTATTATGATTTTTCTACGTTTTGTTTCTTAAATTTAAATTTTATTTTTAAATAATAACAAAAGAACCAGAGGTGGCAAGTTAAGTCGCAAAAGTTCTATAGGAAGTAACTTTCTCGCTCGAATTTATTACCACAAAATACAAATATTAGGCAATTGTATATATTACTTCAAAACTTCTTTTATTTTCAGACTTCAGTTAATAATTTGATTCAAACGTTTGGTCGTAACAACAAAAATAGCACCCACGGCTCCTCTACTACGCCGTCGTGGACACCACTATTTCGGCCGAACTAGGCCGACGAGAAGAAACGTTGTAAGAAATTTGCTCAGCCTTCTTCCAAGGCTACACAGTAATTGAACATTAAGACCAGACACTTACCAGATAAAGCGATAGCCACCTTCTCCACTCCACCCAGGGGCTCCAGCGCGTCCCGGGCTTTGCTGCCGAACAGCTTCTCCAGGTAGTTCGGGCCGTGGGACGCCAGTAGGGATTGGAGGAATGATGCGGTCTCCTCCACGGGTGGACGTTTCGCTGGAATTCAGAAGACGAAAAATTATTTACCACTAGAGGTCGCCCTATGGTCGAAATTCGACCTTAAATACTAAAAATAATAAGTTTTATAGGAGTTATAAAAACAGTATTCTATCGCTGACTCTCAGTTTGGCTTCAAGATTCCTTTACCACAGGCCTACTAAACTATTTATAGAAAAAACAGACTTCAACCTTAAACAAAACAGTATTTCGTGTGTGATTATTGTGTCATGTCAAAATATTATAGTGTGTGGAGCGTTTTATTTATTATAAATATGCAAGATTTTAGCATATTTTGAAATGATATTGATATTCCTCGCTGCTCCTCCATATCAACTATAACTGGAAGAAATTTCATGCTTTTACATCTACGCGTCTTTCGTAAAAGCGGTTCAAAGTTTTCCGCTCGCATATTAATATATAGATAAAGCAGACATTATATTTTTAACTTTCTACAAAAGCTCCATTAGATAAGGATATTGCGGAGTGATGATTTAACGGTAACTCTATTCGCTGGGTGCAATGTAGGTGGGCACAGCTCGCATTGTGCCAAAAAAACGAAAATTTGTATATCTACGGTATATATTGGATTTCTCAAACACTTTGCGCTCTGTCCGTCATATCCCACACTCATCGAAAACAAGGGAAACGTATACAGACTAAATAATTTTCACTCTGAATTATTTCCACCTCTATCTATATAAAGTATCTATATAAAGTATCTATATAAATACTTCTACATTTGGTAACCCCTATTCCATCAGGTTTTACGAAAACGTGTTGTGTCTGTCGTATCTGAACGGACAAACACACACATTGTTTGTCCGTTCAGACGACTGTGTTTGTCGTGTTGTGTTTTAGGGGAATTGAGAATGGTTAAGATTCAAAAACCCAGACGTAGAACAACTTTTATCGGGTCAGCTAGTATTTTTTTAAAATGTTATTTAGGGGGCAAGCGAGCAGACGGGTTACCTGATGGAAAGCAACTCCCGTCGCCCCTAGACACTCGTAACATCCGAAGAGTCGCAAGTGCGTCGCCGGCCTTTTATGAGGGAGTAGGGAATAGAAATAGGGATAAGGGGATTAGGGAAGTTGGGCCACCGGTAATGTCACTGAATGTACAAAACATAGCACAATGCCGTTTCACACCAGTTTTCTGTGGTATCCCTCAGGTCGAGCCAGCCCATTCGTGAATGAAGAATGGTTTTTCACCGCAACGAGCATCTGTATTATGTACTTGAGATCGGAAAATGTCTCATTGGTACACGCCTCCACCCGGGTTCGAACCTGTCAACTTCGAAAGGGGTTACGTAAAGGTCACTCGAATTATTGACATTTTGGCGAACATCCAAGTATGTTCACCGAAATGTCAGTAATTCTGTTAGACCTATCTAGATTTCAGGTGACCTAGGCCATGGAATTACCTAGTTAACAGTATTATGTAAATTTCCTTTCGCATCTGGCTTGGGAAATCTCAGATGATAAACTGTATAAGTTGGTTTAAAAGAGATTTCCAGCTATTCTAAACTTGGTAAGACCGTTTCGAATTGGACGGTGAGGCACAAATGTACAATGAAATTAAACCAGATCCAGATTGCGGATTTAATAAAATTAGTCGGTTTGTGCCAAGCCCAGCCATATCACGATTTACATGGAATTTACAAATTCCGACTAAATGACGTAGGTCGATCAACTGGCTCTGTTTCAATTTTCCCCATGGTACAATGGACTGATGACGATTTTTAGGGTTCCATACCCAAAGGTTAAAAATTACTAAGACTTTGATGTCCGTCCGTCGGTATGTCTGTCTCTCTGTCCGTCCGTCTGTTTTAAGGCTGTATCTCAAGAACGGTTACAGCTAAAGATATGAAATTTTCACACAATATGTATTTCTGTTGTCGCTATAACTTAAAACAAAATAAATTAAATATTTAAAGGTGGCTCTAATATAACAAATATTTTTTCTGTGTTTTCGTTCCACAATAAGATGCATAATAACAACCATAAATTCGACGCGTTCGCCATCAGCGGCGTGGCAGAGTAAGTAACGTGCTTGTTTAAATTCAAAGAGGCCATGGTTCAATTACCACCAACTCATTTCTATTTTATGACTTTGTTGTAGATTTCTACGTTTTCATGTTTATACTTTTCTTTATAATTTTTTACTTTTTTATACATTTAAGACTTTCAGAAATGCGTTTCTCAAATTTTTTTTGGTTTGAATTGGTACGTAACCCTTCGTTCGCGAGTCCAACTCGCACTTGGCTGGTTTTTTAAAACCGGTTTGACTACTATTGGTCGTAGCTTGATGTTATATAGCCTATAGCCTATCGCGATAAACGGACGAACCAACACAAAAAAAATAATTTTTACAATTCTGGCCAGTAGTTCCTGTGATAATTAAGCGCCTTTAAACAAAGAAACTCTTCAGCTTTATATTATATTATTTAGTATAGATATAGATATCTCTCTGATCTTTCAAAATACATAAAAATATTCGTGATTAACATTAATGTAGGCACATCCACAAATAGAAACGTCCAGGCGTCTCGAATGGCGATGATGGCCCTCTATGAATAAATTCATGGAATATTTTCCTAGTTTCAGCACAACTGTAATAACTTTTATACTGTTCGTAGGGTTGCCACAGTAGGGAATATGCGTAAAAAGTAAATTTATTGAATGCAAATTTTTATGGTGGTCTCAAAGATGTACAGCATGACAAAAAAACTCAGATATCTGTTAAAAAATGAATAAGATATTAGCGATTTAAGTTTCCTACTTCTCTCGAAACGTAATCTGTTTTTCAAAATACAATTAAATCGGTTTAGCCTCTTCAGTGTGAAGATATAACGTACAGACACACTTCTGCACTAATAATATTGTAGTTTTTCTGGGCCTATTTCACAAAAAGCTCTTAAATTCCCTTCATGTGACAGCCCTAACTTTTGGGCACCTCGCTTGCCATGGTAATTTGATATTAACATTTACAACCTTCAAACGTGTTTGAAATAACTGTTTTTACGGAATTTAGTTTTAAAATGAGAGTACCAAGTGGTTTTCAGCTGTTTAATTTGAGATGGACTTCAGTTTATTTTTACTCAAGCTAGGGCTGTAAAAATGTTGAACGTTACTTGAACATTTATTTAAAAACTTAAGTTAGTGAAGCAGAGCTTAAAATATTTATGTTTTCGAGTAATATTCTAATCAATTTATGATGCTGGATTACTATTGAAATGTTAATGGGCACTGGAATGTTATTTTGGTGTATTCCAGTAAAGTTATGGGATTCATTAATTGATTTCGGATATACCTAATATAAGGGAGAACATGCACATTCATAAACACATCACTTACCCCCTATTCATAAAAATATTTTAGCAACGTTTTACTAATCAAGGTTCGCTGTCCCTTGA
The DNA here is from genome assembly GCA_026546445.1 of Cyclargus thomasi. Taxonomy (NCBI): domain Eukaryota; kingdom Metazoa; phylum Arthropoda; class Insecta; order Lepidoptera; family Lycaenidae; genus Cyclargus; species Cyclargus thomasi. The sequence goes on along the minus strand of JAOTAV010078218.1, from coordinate 4,523 downwards.
CTTTTTCAATATTCCAGAAAGGAACAGCGAATCTCGATTAGTTAAACACTGTTTAAATACTTTATTAAATAAGTTTGGGGTTAGTTTTAAATATGGCACACGCTGTACATCTCCATAATATTTAATCGTTTATAAGTAATAAGGATACGTCCTAAGGTTCATTGGACACACGCTCCTTAGCTATAGCTGAGCTACAGAGATCATTAAACAACGAAGTTACCTGCTGTGCATAGCTTGGAGTCCTCGTCGTACCCGTCAATGCAGTCCGGGGCTCCGTCGCACAGGTACTGGATGGAGATGCAGTTGCCGTCCACAGGGCACTTGAAGGGCTCGTACGGGTGACAGTATTCTGGAAACACAGATGAGGGGTCAGTACCGTCTTCGAGGTAGCAGCCTTCTGGGTGAGGATTTTCGAGCGCTTTCTGACTTTAACGGAATTTTGGGCAGGCGCGACGTAATTTTTTTTGATATTTAGGGAGCAAGCGAGCAGACGGTTTACCTGATGGATAGAAACACCCAACATACAAAGACCACAGTGACAATAAAATAGCACGTCCGCTCTAATCCCCGTGACTCATCTGCGTATTCTAATTCGCGTAACGGCTTATTGTGCCTAGTTCAGGTAATTCCCTGTAATATACCAAATACAATATTCATGAGCTTGCTCGTTGGAAATTACGACGTGGTACCATTAATTATAATTATTGTTAGCTTATTCCTGTGAGTCCTAATAATCTTATGATCCTTTGTGTTGATCATGGAGTTCGTATCTTAAACGGCATAATATTTTATTTTGGATAAAAATCCAGCTAAGTGTGAGCTGGACTCGCACGCGAAGGGTTCGGTACCAGTAGAAAGCAAAAAAATAGAAAAACGTGTTTCTGAAAGTGGAACAGTTGTAACAGACCACGTCGTGTCAGCAATAGCGCGATGTAGACTAGCAGCGACATCTATTATATTATAAAAAGAAAGAAAATGACAAAAAGAAATATTAAAAAAGATTATAATATTAAAAAAAAGATATTCTAACGTTTAAATTTTTAATATAGACAAATACTACCACTATAGTTAACCACTCTTATGATATAGTTAACCACTCTTATGGTAATGAAATGAAATGAAAATTGTTTATTCAGTACAAAGTTACAGGTGACTTTACAAGTGGCTAGGATCCCCTTTTAGGTAAAACCTGTGTTATACCTAAAAGGGAGACACCGCCCTTTCCAATTACAAAACAAATCAAATTTTACTATATTTTATTAACTAAATTAACATTATAAGTAATAACGGTTTTTCTAATATAAATTAAATGACTAAGATAGAAGACAAAGTCACTTCATTCAAAACAAGAATAATTAATATGTTAATATGTAATATGTTTCAAGTGTCCATGGGCGATGGAATCTTACATCAGGTTACCCATTTGCTCGTTTGCCTCAGCCATAAAAGACACCATCTTTAAAACGGTATTAATGTCCTTTCCTTGCCAGTTATAGCAACATATTACCACACTTACGTCAAAATTCAAGGGACACTCTAAAAGGGAAATTTGTGATTCAGATTTTCACACTCAGTGCCGGAAAACCTTCATAATGTAATTTCATTCCGAATCAAAAACCGGCCAAGTTTGACTCGGGCACGAAGGGTTCCGTACTGTGTACTAAGGGCAAAAATAATAAAAAATAAAGTTTAAAAACGAGGAACAGCAACTATAACAGTCGATCACGTCATGTAAGCGATAGCGCGATGTATAGGTGCTGGCAGCACCATCTAGTTTTGGAAGAAAGAAACTGTAAAAAAAAATGTTTGTTGTATGAGAGCCTTTCATAAACATTTAAATTATTTTGTGTTTAGTATTTATTGTTAATCGTTGTAGTCGTGGAAATTTCAACTCTCGAGCTCTTAACGTTCTTGAGATACAGCCTGGAGACAGACAGACAGATCGACGGACATCGAAGTCTTAGTAATAGGGTTCCGTTTTTACCCTTTGGGTACGGAATCTTAATAAAATACTGAGTATTGAAAAGAATATTCTTAAAGCGCCCATGAATGAGAAGTTAACCCGCAGGTCTCGCGCGGGGTAATTTTGACCCGAGTTCGTTAACGGTGCTATTCTGTTGGAGTGCCGTTTATAAAATAACCACATTTACTTCTGTATAGACTTATGCAATATGCAGTTTTTAACTTCAGTTAGCATTAAAGGTCTAAAGGTGAATACTTTTCACCTTTAGAGAGACTTCATAAACATTTATATCAAATATTTAATAGAATCAGGCGTTACTTTGCGGAAATCCATAGCTTCAAGTTTAGTAAATTAAGTTTTTTAGAAATGTTGGGCAAAAATAAACCTCAACCTGCAAGTAAAAATGCGGGTTGAGAACCTCGACGCGCGTTTCGCCCCAACACAGGGGCTTTTTAATTCAGCTGTCAAGCGTATTAGTATGAAGAGTTTGTTAGTTTGAGCGCGCTAATCTCAGGAACTACTAGGTGGAATTGAAAAATTATTTGTGTGTTGGTTAGTCCATTTATCGAGGAAGGCTATAGGCTATCATTTAATTAAACCCCTTACTGAACGTCGACTAAAGCATAAATTATTTTATATTTTTATATTTGTATAACTTTATCAAGTTATACAAATAGTAGTTATAGTACTATTGCCTGTATAATAATTATAGAAGTAGTACATGGTAAATGCCTCCGTGGCCTAGTGGTACAGAGCTCTGGACCCGGAGCTCGTGGGTTCGATCCCCGTGTTATTTCCAAATGTGGTTAAGACAATGCAGGCTGATCACCTGATTGTCTGACAAGTAAGATGATCCATACGTCGAATGGACGTGTTAAAACTCGGTCCTGCGCCTGATCTCTCGCCAGTCGTGTCGGTCATCCGTCCCACGGGGTTATGAGAGTACAGGAAGAGAGTGCTCTGCCTGGTTTCTATGAAACCGGCGCTTGTCACCGAAACCGGTGCGGGAATTTTTGTTATTACATGTTTAAAATACGGTTAACCCCCAAGGAGTGTAAGTGCAAAGTTTAATTATCGTATGATTGCGTGACGCAAGGGGTCGAAGCGACCGAGCGTGTGATCGCGTTTGCAGGGTTAATAGAGCATACCATGTTCATACTGACATAGGTTAAATATTAATAGTAGGAAAGAAACACCTTTATTTACTAAACTAGCTATACCCCCGCGGTGTTACGCACGCTTATACAGGGTGTAACAAAAGTAAGTTTTAAAGTTTGTACCACTGATATAGACTTCACAGTGAAAGCAGCAGCGCTGAAAGCGAATAAAATGCCATTGCCACTTGGACATACAAATCAAAAAAAAATTGTACACACATACGATCCTTAAAGTTTTATCACCTACTTTTGTTGCACCCTGTATAACTCTGAGTTACTGATAAAGTAATCTAAATGTAACCTAACCTTCAAAGTTAGCAAAATAAGATGGATCAATTCTAATTTCGGCGGTATGTCTCTCGACGTAACTTGAGACATATAAGTTTCATAGACATATAATTCCGCTGCTTCTGGAGACAGAATACCATCGGTATTCTGTCTCCAGAAGCAACAGAAGTGTTAAGCATGCCGCCTTATTACTTACCTATATAATTTTCTTAATAAATATGGTGAATTTGTGGTGTCATGCAAGCTTCGTTGGTAATGTAAATGGACTGTGAATTGAAAATAATTTTTCGGAAATTTTCACCCCGTATGTTTGTTGGTCCCAAATGCGGGCTGTTTTTTTATATGTATTTAAAAAATAAAGTTTTTATTTTTGATCGCGTTTTCCAAATAAATTTCCCCAAGCCACTGGATAGGTCGGGCTGCAATTTAGCATGAAGGTAGATGTTGACTTGCGCTAAGAAATAATTTTGATTCCACAACCAAGGGGACGTAAGTTTGTATGAATATATTTCTTAACGCGAGCGAAGTCATAGTCCTTGTACTTCAAATAATGTAAGACACTCGAATCTTACGTCTTGTCTTAAATAGCTTTTTTAAGCGAGCATACGGGTTACCTGATTTAAAGCAACCGCCAAGAGCCGGTCTTTATGAGGGAATAGGGAATGGGAGTAGGTATACGGGATTAGGGAAGTTGGGCCACCGACAAATCACTCACTATACGAAACACAGCACAACGTCGTTTCACGCGAGTTTTTTGTGAGGCCGTGGTATCACTCCTCGACCGGACGACGGCCCATTCATGCCAAAGCATGGCTCTTCCACGGCGATGAGCATCCATATTATGTACCTGAGATTGCAAAATGTCTCATTGGTACACGCCTCCACCGGGACTCGAACCTGCACCCTCTCAAATACGAACCAAAGGTCAAAGCTTTAAATGTGACTTTTCACACAATGAGGTGATCAGCTTACATCCAAACCAAGATCATTCGGACCTCGTGTGCTCGCGGCGGTATGGTTTCTGCGGGCGGGTCTCGCGTGCTCGCGGCGGTATGGTTTCTGCGGGCGGGTCTCGCGTGCTCGCGGCGGTATGGTTTCTGCGGGCGGGTCTCGCG
>JAOTAV010078207.1:0-12725 GCA_026546445.1 Cyclargus thomasi | reverse complement strand
GAGAATCGGCCAACATCTATTTTTCATCCCCCTAAATAATTTATATGGCAAAACAACGTTTGCCGGGTCAGCTAGTATATTATGAATGCGAAAGTTTATGAGTGTGTATGTATGTTACTTCTTCACGCTTAGATGACTGAATAGATTTAGATAAAATTTTGCATGGGGCTAGCTGATATTCTGGATTAGCATATAGGCTACTTTTTATGCGGGTAGTACCATAAGGCACAGCTAGTTATATTATAATTTTACACGAGTTTTACTAAAAGTTCAGTTTTATTATTATCTCTCTGGTAATGTCCCTCCCCTGAGAGCAGTTCCAACGTATAAAGTTTTGAATCTAAAAATGTAAAATGCTTGTTGTACATTTGTAGCGGTTGCGTGAAATTTTATAATACTGGGTTACATTCCGAAATTGCATTCTATTCTCTCTTGTATAATAACCAGGTTGCTTATTTGTATTGTAACTATTTGAAATGTTGAAAAGATATATAAAAAAACTAAATTCAGGGTAAAAAGTTATGAAATAGGCATGTACGAGTGTATATAACACAAACAACGTACATACTATCAGGAAAGTTTGTTCATAGCGAGATTGCCGACCTTCATAATTTAATCACATTATGACATTCCCAAAATAGACATAACTAGAGGTCACCCTGTTGTCAAAATTTGACCGTAAATATTTAAATCCATCGTGTAGAGGAGCTATAAAGAATATACATTTTTTTTTGTCAATTCAATCACAGACTCCTTTTTGGTATAATGATTTGATTAGTGGTTATCATATGCCAATAAATTTTATTAAATAGAATTGACAGACTTCAACCATAAATAAAGGAGTATTTTGTGTATGGTTATCCTGACATTTCATAATATTGCAGCGTATTGTAGTGTGCGTAGCGTTTTATTTATTAAAATTATCCAAGATTTAAGTATATTTCAAAATAATATTAGTAGTCCACGCTCGTCCACCATACCAACTATAGTTGGGAGAAATTTCACGCTTTTACATCTACGCGTCTTTCGTAAAAAGGGGTACAAAGTTTTCCGCTCGCGTATTGATATATAGATTATTCCCACCAACTGACGCAGTTCCTAAAATTGTCTATTGACTAAGTATAACCCGACCAAACCGCATAGGTCAGTCACCTGCTATATGTATGTACTTGATATTAGATATATCAGAACATCCTTTACACAACGTTAGTTACACGTTTTTACACATTTTTTTTAACAGATACTCTCTTAGTGTTAGTTTTTAAGGACATATACGCTTCACACCACGTCAGTCTGACTTTGCTCCGTCGGCGGAATTCGAACCCGCGACCCCCGGCTTAAGCTACCAACGCGCTTACCAACTGAGCCACAGAGTTACATATATGTTAGACTTTAAGGTATTTATTATAATATAGAAACATGTATCTTAATTTTAAGGTATTTATAATATGGGTCTATGATGCCCGAAATAAATGATTTTGATTTGATCTATACCACGTCTGTTAAATAAAACTGTGGATATAACCTGTAAGCGGTGGAATAGGCTCTTCATCTACTATATCCTAAAGATCGATGGCGGTATCCAACCATTAAAACCATTAAAAATACTAAGGGTCGGTTTTCACCGCGTACTGATAAGTGTCGACTTATCTGTAACTTTTTTTGACAGATGTTACATGGAGAATCTGTCAAAAAAGTTGTGGATATCATAACAGACACTTTATCAGGCCGGTGAAACAGGCCCTAAAATAAAGATTGTGTAACTTAGGGTTACCATATCTAAGGATTTGTGCTGAGATCTCAGGATTTTTGACCTGCTCTCAGGATTGCGGCTGGAGTTAGCAAATCTCAGGTTTTTAAGATTGACAACAAAACATAGGACATTTTAAGGATTTTATATTGTAAGAACAAAAAAATACTTTTAAATGGCTTGTAAAAAAATATTGAACAGCAAAAAATCTCAGTATTTTTTTATGGAAATCCAGCCTGTTCTCCAGACTTAATTTTTTTCATCTGAAACCCTCGTATAAGGCCCGTAATTTTAATCAGCGCGGCGTTTAGTGCTAACCGCGTGAACAGAAATTTTGAGATGTTTTCATTCGTAAAGAGACTTTTATGAATAAAAATATTATCTCAAAATTTTTTGATCGTGCTCTCGGTATTGACTGACTTGAATTACGGGCCTTACTATAATCTCATAATATATAATGTATTTAAAAACATAGTACAAGAGCCAAACACCGTGAAATTAACACAAACTCCCGGCGGGAGGCGCTAAACTTTTTACACCGTCATATCGACTGCTACCCTCGAATATAGCCGTACTTTCACGTTCAATACTATTCAAATCTAAAACTCACAAGAGAGACATTCCGAAAAATAAGATATTTAAAGGAGCTTAGGCTAGGAGACGATGGATGTTGGTTGAATGGTTTTCAATTTATTAAAAATAGTGGAAATCTCTAATATGGATATTGTATAAGTAGCAAAATATTTAAAAAAAAAGGTTACTAGAATGCTAATACATATTTTTACAATTGGACGCTGTTAAGCATTTGTGTATTATCCAACAAAAAATCAGTTATGAATGTAGATAATTATTCTTTTAGATAGATCTAAAGATTAATACTGCATTCACAACTTAAAATCTGACTTTCTGTTGGATAACACACTATTTATTTTAACCATTAACACAACTTATCAATTTATACTTTGAACTAAAAACTATTACTTTCTGTAATCAATCAATACGTCGTTAGATGTAATGTGCTTTTCAATTTATTTAAAATACTGGGAATCTGTTTAATGGTATTATATAAGTAACAAAATATTAAATAAAACCTGCCAAAATGCTAATACATTTTTTCACAATTAAAATAAAACTTATCAATTTCGATTCTGAACTAAAAAGTATTAGTTTATGCAATCAATCAAAACATCGTTGGGACAATATTGTTTTTGAATTTACAAAGCAAAAGACTTCCTAGCCAGGAAAGTATTCAATAGTTAAAAAAAATATATATATATTTTTTCACTTGAGTGTAATATTGCTTATGAATAATAATTTTATATTAAAACGCCTTTACTAGACGTTACACAAAAATTTTAGTGCCACTGATGGTAAGTCGTTACAAAAAATTGCAATGCAACCATGTCGCTGGCTCCTCGTCTATATCTTATTCTGTCTCCAAGCACCCTGCAGGGAGCGCCGTAATACGGAGCCGTGACGTCACATCACAGCGCCACAATACAAAATGTCTTCGCCGTTTAATTCCGCCAAATTGAAAAACGAACATTATTAGACGTACAATAACGAATTCGACAGCGGGCGAAATGTATTAAAGATATTTTGTTGCGTCGTCATGATCATTTTGCCATGGGAGAGCCATGTTTTGACACGAATGGGCCGGCTCGACCAAAGTGATACCACGGCCTTACAGAAAACTGGCGTGAAACGGCGTTGTGCTGTGTTTCGTTCAGTGAGTGAGTTTACCAGTTGCCCAACTTCCCTAATCCCCTTATCCCTATTCCATTCCCTATTCGCTCATAGGGGCCGGCAACGCACTAGCGACTTTTTGGATGTCACAAGTGTCCATGGGTGACTGCAGTTGCTTTCCATTAGGCAACCCGTCTGCTCGTTTGCCCTCTAAATATCATTAAAAAAAGTTTATTAGCTATGGAAATATGAACTCGTCAAAAACCTTGGCGTCATTATGCAGGTCACAGGTCAAATCAAATTTTTTTTTTTAAACACACAATAATATACAATAGTATAAATAATTCAGAGTCCATCACGTCGTCTAATCCCATACTAAATTGAACTTGTATCATGGCAATCAGACAACGGATACACACCTAATAATTTTACCCTAATTTATATTATTGACACATTCACACACACAAACACACTAAACTTTATCAAGAATATTGTCTTTCGGCGTCAGATCCTCGCTTCATTCGGGAGCCTCTCCCGGAATTTTTAGTAAACTACGCCCTCTGGCCAGAACTCCTCCGCCTTGACGGTGGACAAAACTGTTGTCGGCACACTCACCAGAAAGGAACTAAAGTTCATTCATTCAGTGCAGACGCTCCACCCTCAAGGTGGAAATGAATAGTATCAACTTCCGCCCATGGACACCTGCAACTTTAAAAGAGCTACAAGTGCTTTCCAGGCCTTTGTAACATTGGGGGAATATGGTAGCCCCCACAGAGAAAAGCCTGCACCAAAGCAGAATCACGCGATCCCACGATCGTTTTTGTTATTTTATTTTCATTTTACAATTTATGTACACACAAAACTGAGAAAAAAAAACAAAAAAGCACCTTAAACTAAAAATATACGTTGTGTATTTAGTGAGTTGGAGCCGCAGCAGAAACCCACATATTTGCGGGCAGGACCCCCATCCCCCGTCAGATGCTTGAAAATATTTTCTCGGCGTAAAAAAAAGGCCCTTGCAACAGGGATAGGGCTACAAGAATAGGGCAAGTAGATAAGGAAATGGAAAAACTGGTTAAGTCGACGAAGCACAACGCAAGATGTTTCGGGACAGTTTTTGAGAGGCCTTGGTCTCACGGAAAAGATAATTATTATATTATTATTATCTATATATTAATACGCGAGGGAAAAACTTTGTACCCCTTTTTACAAAAGACGCGTTGATGTAAAAACATGACATTTCTCGCAGTTATAGTTGATATGGAGGAGGAGCGTGGAATACCAAAATTTTTTTTAAATATGCTTTTATCTCACATATTTTTAAGAAATAAAACGCTATGCACACTACAACACGTAAGGTACAATATTTTGACATGGCATGGTAATTATACGTCTGACGTCTTTCTTTTTATTTTTATAAAATTGAAAAACCTGAGTACGAGACCTTTATGCCAAATTGAAGTCTGTGGTTGACATAATGATTTAAATATTTATGGTCGAATTTTGTCTTTTTGTCATAAATCTATACTTTTTTTGCTTGATATTATACTTCGACCAATAGAAGTCAGGCAGTAACAAAAAAATGTTGTAAAAATAAGATAACTTATAATCTTTCAGTACATCACGAGAGACAGAGTCACGGGTAACAGACTAGTAAATAAAATGAATTTCCTAGTTTTTTGTAGTATTAATAGAGACTAATTCTAAAAAAAAACTAGCGGAAATTTATTCAAAACAACGCTACGAAACGCGTTATATTTAAAACTTTTGTTACAGCATCGATGTCCAATACGGGCGCAGATTTAATTGGGATTCCGCACTTTTTCACGCGATTGTCCCGAAGCAATTTCGACTGAATGATAACAGCCTGCCAAACATTGTCCATATTCTTTTATATTCGGAATTTGGCAACGGGAAAGGACTTTTTTGTTCATAATTACCGAATGCAGTTTTGATTGCGACTGTACTTTCACATTTTGTTAATCGTGTTTTGTTTTAAAGAACGTTGAAATGACATTCGAAAATGGAATCTTTGAAATTATTTGATTGGTTTAAACATTTGTACTTGAAAGACGGTTTAGGCTTGTTGATTCACTTATAATCTTATAATTAGTTATTATGCAGTATTAATTTAATAATCCAAGTGCAAACGACAGCCAGATTTTTATCATTTCATAAAAGATTAAAGTTTTCCTTTATATTTTCTGGTCGTTGAGTCTTGAGATATAAGAGAAAATTATTATTATTTTGGTTGCTTTTAATTCTCTGTATATAATCGGTCAAAAATTTGTGGATAGTCTATTCGACATTTATCAGAAAGCGGTGAAACAGGCCGTGAAGTGATTCGTTATTATAATACTTATTATATTATTATAATCAGCCTTTAGCGTCCCACTGCTAGGCAAAGACCTCCCCTCTTTTGTAGTATTTATATTTAAAAAAAGGGGTATATTCTGCCTAAAGCTTAGAGGAAATACAGTTAAATTTAAAAATATTTTATCATTAATTGCTTTCATAAAAGAACACCCTATGTTTCTATTACTAAAAGAAATAATACAACGCTTGTTCAACCTTTCCACTATAAACGGTTGTTGTATATTTATGAAATTACAAAAAGCGTAAAAATTCAATAGCACCTGCCCATGAGTACCACCAAATATGCACCTTGGGCCGCTCTGGATAGAGTTTAAAATCGAACAACGCTGGCATTCACGGGGCATTCGTATAAAACTTCCCCAATTATAACTTAGCTTTACTTCGCCACAATAAATTTTGGTATTAAACCACGGGAGATGAAAAAATTTCACTGCAATTTTTTTACTAAGCGTTTGTTGAAAGGGGTTGAAATATGGTGGTAAGTGATCCTAGATGTTAATTTTATCTCGGACTAGCATTTTCCCGCGGCTTCGCTTGCGTGGAATTTGAATATCGCGCAAAAACCACGTACTGGCACCGTTGTAGTGAATGTTATGTATGAGAGATGGCGCTGTATGTGAAAAATTATTTTCCCTGTTTTCCTGCTTTTCTGTTCTTAAATTTGTTTTTGCTTTAAACCTCACGGAGCCCAAAACCTTTCCAACGAATGCTAAACCTTGAAAATCGGTTCGTGAATTCTAGAGTTATAGCGTCGGAAAGGAAAACCCGACTTATTTTTATATAATAGACTAGCTGTTGCCCGCGACTCCGTCCGCGTGATGCTTTAGACTCGTTTTGAATAAGCCATACAGAATCTGAATTGGCTTTATAGCAAAAGGCAGGGTTTTTTGTGTAGTTAATCAAATAGTTAAAATCGAGAATTATGTAGTTCATTCAAAATTTTCAGCATCGTTATATCATATTGAAATGAAATTTAGTTCTGATATTTAGGGGGCAAGCGCGCAGACGGGTTACCTGATGGAAAGCAACTGCCGTCGGCCATAGACACTCGTGACCTCCGAAGTGCGTCGCAATCGCAAGTGCGTTGCTGGCCTTTATGAAGGAATACGGACAGAGGATTAGGGAAGTTGAGCCATCGGTAAACTCATTCACTGAACGAAGCAGCACAACGCAGTTTAACGCTAGTTTTAGTGAGCCCGTGGTATCCCTCCGATCGAGCCGGCCCATTTGTCCCGAAGCATGGAACTCCCGTGGAAGTGAGCATCTGTATTATGTACGAGTACATGAGTTTGGAAAATGTCTCCACGTACACGCCTCTATGTGTACTAATGCCTTCACCGGGGTTTGAACCTGCACTCTCTCGAGTGTAAACCACTAGGCTACAGACGTTCTATTGGTATGATTTTCTCAAGTACTTTCTACTGACCTGACGTGAGATCTGAAAATTCTTGTGAACGTAAAAAATCACTCATAAATGCAATAGCTCATTATATTTTTACATCTCTTTAAATAATTTTTACACTATTTACAAATAATTACAATTATAATTTAAATCTAATCACCTATGTTGACTTTAACTTGACCTAACAATTTTGATTTCGTTCGGTTTATCTTCTTGTATTTTGGATTCGCTTTCACCGATCTCCTTATACTACTTCTGGTCATCACTCTGTCGAATATTTCTTCACTGGTGTCCTCGCTCCCATCATCGGAGAAGTGATTGTTCATGCTATCATTCATTTTCTTAGGTTTTATCACAACTTGTTCCACGCCATCGGAATATATATCCGAGGATGGTCTCTCATCATCACTTGTTACTTTGATCTTATGAAAATTAACTTTATCGTTATTAGGAACTTCTAGCTTCTTCTTCTTATCATCCTTCTTCTTTGCCTCTCTATTAGGTTTGTATTTCATCGGCGAGAAGTCAACTCGACGTAAGAAGCTGATTGTTTCACCGAAACGCCTACTGCACTTTCTGTTTGGTTTGCTCTCAGCTTTCTGTTCACTCTTCAACAACTCCTCGTGGTCCAACGCGACTCCTGAATCAGAATTCGATTCTACGTTCACATTGATTTGTGGTACTGAAAATTGTTCTTTTAGCCTTAATTTCTCGTTTAAATCATCTATGATGCTCTGTTGATTGCTTATGATTTCGTCCTTCTCTTTTATTTGCTTCTTAATGGTTTCTGTTCGTAGTGCTAGATTTAATTCATATTTTTGTAATTCACTGGATAGATATTCCAGTTCTACTTTTCTGCTAGATTCTATTTGTTTAACTTTGTCTGATAGCCTTACGTACGCTTCTTTCATTCTTAATTTTTCTTGCTTGTGTGATGTTTTCAGGAATTTGATGTAATTTAACGCTTCTTGTAGCGTCTTTGGTTGTATCACGTTATCACCTATGCTGGTACTTGACATTTTCTATCTCTTTCAATCTAAAACAATGAAAAAACAGTTCAAATAAGTTGTAAAGATACTTTCCACACTTAATTGTACTATTAAGGCACTTGTCATAATTACATTATTGTGTTTAAATTTAGTAAGCATTATAACTTCAATTTATTAGGGGTCATTATTTAATCACTTCTTGATATAAGACACTATTATTTCAAAAAACTTTAGATTAATATTTATTAATATATGATGATGATAATAATATAGGTGAAATATCTTTATCAATCTGTGCTAGCCTATTTTAACAGTTACCAAAATCGGTTAAGAGGCTATTAAATTAATTGAAATCATTAAGATGATAACAAATTTAATTTAAAATATTGCATAATATTATTAAATCATCAAATATAACATAACATTAAAATCCTCTAATAAAAGTTTTTGTCATCTACTCGTGCATTTGATAATAATGATCTCATTTGAATTAAAATTGTCTCAAAGTACAAACATTATTATTATTATTTGTAATTTAACATTGGCATTGTAATGTTTTTTATTATTCATCATAATTCTTGATATTATGTCATTAAGCTTGATTTTAACTTTTGTAATCGTAAATTCCTTAAATTCATCCAAAATTCTACCAAAGTATTAAACACGTCATCACTTTGACACGTCCAAAATGTAGAGTCTTGAGCAGGTGTTCCTGCCTAAATAACCTTTAAAATACAGGTCGTATTTGACCTGTGCTAGTAGCAAATACCTGGAATTCTAGAAGTGTACACGGCATTGTACGAGCAAGTCTTAACGAGACATTCTGTTTTGTTGCTTTACCTTTACGATCTTATTACATAGCGCTAAGGTTCACTGTTGTATAAATTTTGAAGTATATTATGTTTACGGAATATGCAACTGTTGGAATCAATATTTTATTGTATTATTTAATGTCCAAACAATGGATTAGCGATAACTTTAGCCGCAAGTTTGTATAGGTTCATTGTATATTGTGTTTAAAAAATTACCGATTTTAAGAATTTTCTATAAAAGGATTATTTTAGTCACTTTCACCATTAACGTCACTTTAACGGTTCTACGAAACGTTGCGGAAGGGGTTGAAGTTTTCAAGGAATCAAAAATTAATAATTTTCTATTTTTAATTTAAGACGACAACGCTTTAAACTTTGTAATTAAGTTAACAAAAAATAATTAATATTTGTTATTTTATAACATTATATTTAATCGTTAATACATTCAATAATTATATTTTTTATATTATCAATTAAAAAGCTACTGCTGTGTTTACGATGCAGACAAGCAGACAGACAGTTAAGTATTATAATAGGATTCAGTTTTTACCCTTTAAGTGCAGTACCTTACAAAAAAATACTCTTTACTGTCCCCAGAATATAAAAATACTTAAAAGATAGAGAAGTACTCCATTTTAAAAAGGCCTTAAAGTTAATCTTGAAGAAGACGTAGAAGAAGATGTTTACTAAAAAAATTATCAATTTTCACAATACACAAAATTATTTATATCTTGCACATTTTGTATCTTCTGAAATGACAATTTATTTAAAGACGACAAATATTAATTATGTCCTATTAACAAGGATAGAGTAAACAGTAATTTTGATGTTTAAAATTTATAATTCCAGCTTTCTGACCTTGAAATTGATTCCGGTTAAAATTCCTGTCGTGCATTTGCGCATGTTTTAGGTTATGTTGCTTTACGTAGAGTTTCGTTGTATTATCCGAATAAGATATTATTATTTATCAATACCACATTGTAATTTATATCCTTAGTTTATATATTATTTTAATTTTATAAAAACAAACAAAAAAGATAAAGCTTTAAAGTTTACAGGAACCTAGGAATGCGACCTTTATCAAAGGACGAAACGCAAAGTTAACTTATATAAAAATATTTCTAGGAGAAAATTTATGACACGAGGATATTTGATCACGTATTAGCAAAAAATGTGATTTTAGCGCTGCTACTTACACAGTGTCTCTATAAGACACCCATAATGTGCACTATAAAGTATTATCCACTTTATTTGATGCACCTGTATCTAAAGTTATTACATTATAACACAAAAATATCATTATTTATGTTGAAGGCCGACTCTACTTTAACTGTAAACATTTTGACGAAACATTACTACTGAACGCGTAAGTTTTGTCTTACAACTATAAATATTTATATCAATTAAACAATTACCTGTTTAATCACAATCAAACACTAACCACTGCACACGACTGTTACCATGTTCTTCCACCGACTGAATGGACAATAACGAACCCAGAAGGTAGTGCATTTCTTTTGTCGTCCAACCGTTAATTGCGTCAACGGAATATCACCCTAATTGCAGGGCAATAGGGGTGATAATGTCGTGATGGTATTACAGCGTATGCACAACAGGATCACTTACCTGCCCCCAGGTAAACTCACCCAACTGGTACAAAACGGGTTTGTATAAAAATAGCCTGCCTAGAAGATGTACCGTATTGTATGTTTTGGAATTGTCGCAATGTCGCAATTTATGAAAAAATTCAGTCCTGTTTCTAACCGACTACCAAAATGGGAGGTTTTTCAATTCGACCGGTTATATATATTTTTTGGCATCCCAACTTCCCAATAAATAAAGCGATTTCAAACATTTCATTACATTTTTTTACGTAACAAAGATGAATTATTCGCGACCTTTAATAATAAAAAAAAATATTCGCAATAAAAAAAATGTTTTCCGAAACTTGTGTCCGACCTCCTCAACGTCTAAGCCCGTGCGAAACATCACAAAAATTTTGCCAAAATCAGTCAAGTCACGATATTATGGGAATCCTAAGGTGATAAACCTGGTACGAATTTGTATTCTCCGAATGTATTGAAGGAAACGTATTGCACCATGGAAAAAATTGATACACAGCCAGTTGTCATTTAATTTTGGTCGAAAAATGTAAATTTCATGTTAGTCGTGATCTGTCGGCTTGATATAGTTATGTCAACGTACTTACTATCAGTATCCTGCTATTATAAATCAACTTCTACGATAGTACATCCAGTAGGAAATGCTAATATTATAAGGGCGAAGCCATAAAGTTTTTGCCGGGATATTTTAAAGATTTAAGACATGGAAGGCTTCACGGCGTGTAGGAATTCATACTCAATATTAATAATAATAGGAAAGTGTTTCTCTTTCGGGACCATCCATAAAGTACGTCACACGTAAAGGGGGCGGGAAAGGGTCATCGAAGTGTGACATAGGGGTGGGGGGAGTCCTCAGATTTATGTAATCACATTTCAAATTTAGAAATGTTATCTCAAAATTTAAAATATTGATGTGGGTTTAATTTTTAAGTGTAAAATTGCAAATTTTGTGACATCACAATATTGGCAGTGGCGCGCGCTACATGAGTTTCCCAATCACAAACATTTTTGTTTGCTTTCAGCGTTACTACTTTCACAGTTAATTTTATATATATGGAACTCAAACACACTTTATAGTATTATCGCTTATTATTGTTACATTCTGTGTATTTATTACAATAATAGGACTTATAAGGGGAAAATATGATATTCTGTTACCATAATATGCTATATACTATTAATCAAGATATTATCTAAATACTACAAATGAGTACCATGGGGGAAATTGCAATAGAGCCAGTCGACGGACTTACGTCATTTGGTCGGAATATGTCAATTTCATGTGAGTCGCGATATACTGTCGGCTGGTTATGACTTAGGCGACCAATTTATTTATACCCGCATTCCGGCTCCGTTTTAACTTCCCTGATTGTACATAGGATATAGCGCATTGTGCGCTGCGCTGAGTGCCGGCCCGCTCGGCCCGCCCCGCTCCCTCAATGTGTGCGCGTAACTATAGATGACAACTTTTGTCACTGTCAGGTCTTCTACATGCAGTCGAATCGGTGTAAAATGTAACATACATGCATTATAATTCCTTTGTTCGTAAGTTTGTCACTGTCCTCTTAAACGACTGATGCAGGCTTGATTTTTGAGTCACAATTTGATGATTTTTCGTGTATCTCTAAAGAGACTTGAGAAATGATTAGGTTCACAAGATCTTGCAGGACAGCGTATTTCGGGCGCGTTGGTACAAAAACTAATAGTTTATATACACTTTGTTTTATTTTTTTATTGTGTATATCATAATATTGCTTATATTTATAATCATTGTTGTGTTGCCTTGCCAATATACACAAGTATTTCACACCACGATTACTGTAATAACTCCACTCTAAGCCTCAATTACGTCGCTCGGTTCCCGTGGGAGAGGCGCGTTTTTGCCGCATCCGTCGCATTCCCGCTGCAAACGAGTTGGTCATTTCAATTATATCAGCTGGTCCTTTTTCTGCATTCGTATAAATTATGAGTATCGCTGGCTGTTCGTGGTAAAAAACGTAGGGGTATTGTATTATATATTACTAGCTGACCCGGCAAACGTTGTTTTGCCATATAAATAATTTCCCCTAACATTTAGGGGGATGAAAA